>JACFYI010000335.1:8435-28481 GCA_014898755.1 Handroanthus guayacan | reverse complement strand
TGGTTTTTTATTTAATAGAATGCAGTAGCAATTACTGCAATAGAGCGTATAGTTTTCACATTTATTAATGTGTAGTAGCAAACTAAGTGCTTTAAAAAATGACTGTTATGTTCTTGGGAGACAATTACTGAAAACTATAAGCATCAATACAAGATAAATTCGTACTTAAAGATAAAACGCCTAGCTAGCTCTCTCCTCAACTAAGAAACAGATGAACAAAAAACCTCACTAGTTTCAGTTAAAGCTAACCATCAAAAGTTTAACTTCCTTTAATCACATTAACATTGTATGGTGCAAAGAATGATTGGGTATTGTGAAAGGAATGCAGGAAGATTTAGATTTTTAGTATAACTCGAAAGTTTCATAATAATACGTCCATTGTAACACACACACATATATACTTGGCTCCTCAAAACAATGCAATCCTAAAAAAATTGATCTTTAAAATCAATTCCTCATTGTTGGCAAAATCATTAACAAATTTATTAACAATCACTTGCCAATTTGAACCATAATTCATCCATGTAATATTAAAAGTGGGGAGAAACTTAGAAAATTTGCCTTGTAGCTAGGGGTTTTTGGCATAAATAATTACCTCTGTCTATCCCCCATTTTTGTAGTAGTTATAACCATTCAAATATAATAATCCCATATTGGTTTATTTCATGAATTCAAATCCATCAATAACATATATATTCATTGATATTCATTAGAATATAGTAGAAAATAATGCTATAGAGAGAATAGCTTAAAATCCATCAATATGAGTAGCAACTTAGTATACATAAAGTATAAATCTACATTCATTGATATGAAGTAACATGTGAAATCAAGTCTATTGTAATACAATAACAAATTTGTTATAAAGTATAGATTTTATATCCATCAATATATAGTCTTAATTAAATTAAGTGCTAAGAGAGTATGGATGCATATCCATCAGTATACGAAAGTGTATAGTGACATATGCAAAAAGTAATTGATACATTTGGGAGTTTGGCGTTCTTGAAGATTTGTAGTACTTGTATTTTCAGAAAACAATTGTTGTATCTTTGAAAACGATTGTCGAAAATGACAATGCCCTAGTGAAATATAAATTTTTCATAAAGGCAAAGAGTGTGAATTATAAACTTGTCTTATAGATAAAGTGTACTCTGGCCTTGATTAATAAATTGAAGGAGAAGAAATCACATTAGTTTCAACATTAATAGAAACACCCATTTACTAACGAAAAAATTGTGATAGGTAGGATTCCATCACATATAGACAACATTTGTGATGGATTTTTTACGTAATAAAAACATATTCTGAAAAATGAGCAAAGAGTATATAAATAGTGGCACTTGAGATAAATTTGTTATAAATTTCTAAAATAATTTCTTTTTTAATTTATGGTTAAAATTCACCATAAAAGTCAGTTCTGTGACGGACTTTTATTTTGTCATAGCAGAAATCAATGAGGCATACAATAATGAATCAAAATCCTCACAAGACCAAGTTAATGACGAATTTTATGAATTTTTTGTGACGAATTTTTCTATTACTGAAGAGGATGGTTTTTGTAGTTCAACTAATGGAAAACCAAAATTAGCTAACCACTCTAACTGCATTAAAATTATAAGGCGCAACATGTAATTAAGTAAAGCAAAAAGAATGAAATAAAAATTTAGACTTTTAGTGTAGTTAAAGATCTGTATAATAATGTCTATTGTAACAAAACTCATTTTAAAAAAGTTTATAAATTAATTTTAATCTAAAATATAACTGCCTAATCTAACCAACAATGCTCTCCAAACTCCCTTTCGGATTTGTGAATTACATAATGCAAAATTTATCCATACAACTCCAATTATAAATAATTAATTAACTAAGCATGTAATAAATGAAAAAAGTTATAACATAAACGTTTCTTGAATTAAATACGATAAATTGGCATAATTAATAATGTAATGAATAGAACCAAGATTACATTATATAAATGCACTCAAATAGCTGTCTTATGTAGTTAATTATATTTCTAAGCTAAGACATAATGGAAATTAAGGTGGCTTTCGTAGTTTTCCTCTTCATCTTCACCTCAAGTGGTTAGTTTTATACATAAAATCCTATCCTCCCTATCCCACCCCACTCCCCACCCTCCAACCGGACCAACCCCCATAACATATAATAGCAATTCTGACATATTCGATGTGTATTTGAAAATTTTTACAGTGTAACATAGAATTAAAATTTATTTAAGTATTAGAACATTTTAACCTTTTTAGATGGTGTTTGCAACAAATTATGCAAAAGCATAATCACAAACGTTTGTTGAAAGTTGAAAAAAATAGATTATAATTTAAAGTATTTAGTGTTTGGAAATAATCAAATAATTCACTGTAAGCCAATAAAAAGTAGTGTTATTTGAAATTATATTCACCTACTTATATTAAGAATAGCTTACAATACCTTATAAGCTGCCCCAAGTTGCTTATGAGATTATATGTTATTGTTGATTATTTTTAGTAAATTTACAACAAAAGTAGAGTTTCCAAAATATTTAAAAGGAGATTTCAATAGCTCAAAATTAGATAAGTGTTTCTTACAATTAGTGCAAACACCACCTTAATAACTTAACTTGTTTATTTGAGTTTTACAATGCAAGACAACAAATAAAATTAAAAAAAAAAAAAGTGGGGTTTAAGTTATATAATCATATAACGGTAGCTTCATACATAAGTTACATTTATGAAATTTAACGAGAATATTTTAGGAACATCACTTGAAAACAAATCAAAATTATGGAATATGATGCATTATACATATAACTCTTATATGTAAATATTTATGGCAGTCATCAAGCCAAATATGTGCAATAAAGATGATCCAACAAGCTCCTATGCGCCGGCAAGCGCTCCGGATGTGGACGACGGAGATGGAGGTTGGGTTGGGGACTACTATGAGAGTGTTTGTCCTCTTATACACTGTAATGTAACACGTGACGGAGGGGATACTACATCCAAAACTTTTACTAATGGGAAATCCATGAGTGATATACTTATCTAGCCCCTCAGAAAAAGAAAAAGAAAAAAAAAAGTAATTGGACAGACAAAATAAATGCCGCATACAACACTAAAAATTGGAAATTATTATAAATTTGGTAATTTGTAGGATCAATGTAAAGTCAAATTAGGATAAAAGGAAAAAAACCCATGAGTCCATTAGCCTAGTGAAACCCTAACCTAAGAGCTATAGATACCTCATAACACAAAAGAGAAGGGATTTCACAAACAAATTATCAGAGAAAAGCAATTACCTAGCAATTGAACCATAATCTTTTGATCACTACACCTTCACCTTGCCACTGGGATAAGAGCTCATTGATACAATATCTTGGGTGTTTTGGAGATAACAAATTCCATTATTATTCCGCTTTCTTTACCTGGCGCTGTGAATTAACTATTTGATTTAATTTATGCAAGTTGTGGATGAATTCTTTCTTGAATAAGCAAATCATGTCTCCCCACGTGTTAAAGCCGTGATGTAACTCCTGTTTAGAGGGTGATTGCAAGAGTTTCTATTTTTGTTGGTAAAGCCTTGTTCTAGTAATAAGATGATGTTTTCATGGCTATAAAAGTTATGAGTTTAATTCTCATTGGTGTATGTATCATTCATTGCTATTGTTATATTAATGTATTAACTTAGTGTTGAAAATCCACTTGCATCTACTTTTAACTATTACTTTAAAAAAGCATGGAAGCTGGTGCAATTTTCAGCTTTGGACTTTTTAATAAATACTTATAAATCATAGTTGTAAGTTGTAACTAATTCCTTTATAATCTCAAAATGGTAATTTAATATTTTCTCGTATAAAATAGAATTATATTTTCACAAATTGAGATTGTAAAATTAAATTTAAACACATGTTTAAACACAATTACACTCTCATTTTTTTAACAAAAATTCTGCTTTTTCTGTATAATAATTCCATAATAACTTTGAATTAAATTTGACTCTCAATTGAACGCTGTCTAATGGCCAACTCAAGAGGGAGATAAACAAATTCCTTTGAAATTAAAAATTAATATAAATAAAATAAATAATTACCTTTTCTTTTCTTTTCACTTGCCATAATTTCTTTTCCTCTCGCATAAAAGGAACTTCACGAAAGACAAGGAGAAAACAGAAAAACCGATCGCAATCCTCATTTTTCAGCCATAAACAAAAGAAAAACAAATTATGAGGAACAGCAACAGTAGAGACGAGGATCCAAACAAAGACACTTCTTCTTCATCTTCAACTCTCGATTCAAGATTTAGTCAAACTCTCAGAAATGTTCAAGGGTATGTATGTTTGTATACATGCTAGTTTCAGTCTTGGATCCAAGACACTTTCATTTTAGTACATAACCCAGAATTCATCATTCATTTAAGTCCCTTTTTTCAATTTGCATTTGTGATTTCTTCTATGTTTGGCGTGATGTAAGCCCCCATTTGAAAATTTGTTCAGAATATTCAAATGGGCTGTTGAATTTAGGATCTGGATTTGTGTTTTGATGAGAGAAAGTGGTTTTGATTTCATCTGAAAGATGTATGAATTCTTCTGTGCCCATTTTTGGTGAAATACGAGATTGTGGGATCATAAATCTTTAGGAGTTAGCTAAAATTGGTGCTTCAAAGTTAAAGATTTGAACTTTAGTGCGTCGACTGTTTATTCAATAAGTTAAGATTTTAACAGTATATATAAACAATTGAAATTCCAATCTGTGAATTTTAATTGACATTTACTCCATTATTATTTTGCATTTTGCTCTGCATCTACTCGGTTAACCGTGTGATATTTGCTGATGTACTGTCCTTCTATTTCTTAGTTGCCTACTTTTTCTTTACATTAGTGGAATGTACTTTTGCTTTTTCGATTGGATTTTTGATATTTCTACATGTAACGTATGCTGGAGGACATATCAGGTGAAGGTTTTGATGGGTCGGGCTCTGATGCCCGATATTGGTTTTGCTGCTCTGTTGTCCTCTCACTCAAGAATGACTTTACATTTTACAGTTTTCTATCGGATTCTTGATACTTCTTACTTTGTCCCTTTCTCCAAATAATAAGCATCTGATATATTTTTTAAGATGCGCAGGTTGCTCAAAGGTCGTAGTTTCCCTGGTAAGGTATTGATAACTCGGCGTTCCGACCCTCTGGATCCATCTGTTTTGCCTTCTCCAAACACTGACAGGAGGAATTCAGACAGTGAGAGCTACCACGGTGAACAAGTGGATGGATCGACTGAGGTATTATAAGTAATCTCTTTTTGTGTTTCCTGCCCCTAATACATTACTTGACTTCCGTAGATATGAGAATTAAATCTTTGCTAAACAATAGATATTCTTCTTGTATTCAGGATGAACTTCAAAATGGAAGTCGGACTATTTCAATTGTTAGCCATACGAATTTGTCCACTACAGGTAGTGAAAATGTATCAAAAGAGATCCAAAAGACCACAATGGGTGCTAGAGCTACAGATTCTGCAAGGCTAATGAAGTTCAAAAAGGAATTATCCGGGCCGACTGTGGTCTTAGGTATTGTAAATTTCATTATTTTTTTTGTATGCATAGTTTCTTGTGGAGGCGATAATAATTCAAACTTATCTGCATCTGCATCTGATTATGCTGTTCTGATTACTGTTTACTAGATAAAATGACTTTTAGTGCATTCATCATGGGGTTATTCTCAATTCAATCTTCTTATGGATGCTCTATATCCCATTTCTTTGTGCCTGGTACCGATTTATCTTTTCTGCCTTGTGAAAATCTATTTTCTTCATTTGATTTTTCCTAGTTATTAGAGCATCCAAGACTGCAAACTGAACCCCAGGAATAAATCTTTCTATTAAAAATCTTTATTCTTGCTTATGGTCCCTCAATCGGATGTATTTTGATATAGTGTTATGATTTGAGTTTTTCATCTCTTGTTGCTTCCCCACCTTCTCTATTTTCCGCGTTCTGCAGAAAAACTGCGTGAATTAGCATGGAGTGGTGTGCCACCAGACCTGCGTCCTACCGTTTGGCGGCTTCTCTTGGTATGAGCAATTTCCAATTGAATATTCTGCTTTAGATATATCTATAGCAATATATAGTACGTCAGATTGTTTTGTTTCTATCAGAATGTCATTGCAACTTGAATGTCAAAAGAATTTTCTTGTATCATTAAACGGCCGTTGATATTGCCATAACATGTTTTCCTTGAAAAAATACATAGAAATAATGCTAAACTTACAAAGAACATGCACATTAGGAATCTTAGAAAGGAAAATGTAATGGAGGTCCAAATAGTTTTGTGGTGAGAGCTTTTTCACTTCTCACTTCCATTTTGCTAGGATAGTGTATCAAGCACTTTTTCTTAGTTTGTTTCTTGCTGAAGATTATCCTTGTTCTAGCTTTTGTTCCTTTTCTGCCGTTGTTTTCGATTTAAGGACTTTCATCAGCTTTATGCGCAATTAGCGTTTTATGACAGTAATAAGCTGGTCTAGTTTTACACTTCTTTTATTATTAATAGTTATTATTATGAACATTAAGTATTAACTGACGACAGGGATATGCACCATCTAATTCAGATAGAAGGGAGGGAGTTCTAAGAAGAAAACGGCTGGAGTATCTTGATTGTGTAGCCCAACATTATGATATTCCAGATGCAGAGCGCACGGATGAAGAGATTAACATGCTTCGTCAGGTTTCGAGTCCAACATTTTTGTGTTACTTATTTTTACACATGCCCCCAATATATCACGTATCTTGTAAATGATGGATTCTTATAATAAACGCTTGTTAGATTGCTGTCGATTGTCCCAGAACTGTCCCTGACGTCTCTTTCTTTCAACAAGTAGAAGTCCAGAAATCATTGGAGCGAATACTTTATACATGGTTAGATGCTCCTGTTCTGTACTTCGTTTCATCTTTTTGACAAAGCACGACAGTAATGATGGATGAATCCCGATAATAAAATGCACATTGCTAAATATTCACTTCTCATTTTCATTGAGGGACAGAACTGTCTATTTAAAAGTTATAATGCTTCCCTTTCTGTTTCCAGGGCTATACGGCATCCTGCAAGTGGTTACGTGCAAGGAATAAATGATCTTGTCACACCTTTTTTAGTTGTTTTCTTATCTGAATATTTAGAGGGTAGTGTTGATACTTGGTCAATGGCCGATCTTTCTCCCGAGAAGATATCTCACATAGAAGCTGACTGTTATTGGTGTCTAACAAAGCTGCTTGACGGCATGCAAGATCATTATACATTTGCCCAGCCTGGAATCCAACGACTTGTGTTTAAGCTGAAGGAATTGGTCAGAAGAATTGATGGTATGTTTTTCACATGCATGAATCCCCATTGGAAGCACAATAGTATACACATATGGCTTGTTTACCACTTATTTGAACAAAATAGAAGCATTTTATGATTTGTTATTACAAGACACCAATTTTTACCCCCGTTATTTGATCGTGGTATTTGGAATCATTAACCTTGATCGGCTAATTGCTTTTTCTGAATGTATTAGAACCTGCTTCAACACACATAGAGGATCAGGGGCTTGAATTTCTTCAGTTTGCTTTCCGCTGGTTCAATTGCCTTCTTATACGTGAGGTCTGGATGCCTACGTTAATATTTGTTCTCTTCAAGACATAAGATAATTGATAAAACCTGCTATTCCTGATATTTGATAGGGTAATCATCTCAACACTCCCAAACGGTTGACCTAATTAGAGTAACAAACTGCATAGTTTGATAAATTAAAATAATATTTCTTGTCATTAATTCATCTGACGGAAAACTTGATGGAGCATAGCTGTAGCTAATGTTTGGAAAATTACAACAACAGCCCCTAGTATGGGGGTGTTGTAATTCCCAAACCACAAGTGGGGGTTTTTATAATTTTCTGGATCACATTGCAGCCATCACTCTGGTAAGTTCTTCGTCAGTTGAGCAAACGACCAAAAGTGTTATTGTAATTTCTGAAACTACGAGAGGTTACTGGAATTAGATTAAATGTGACGAGTTGTTGCGGTAATTACCCTTTGCTGTATCATATGGGATATGTATGTTGATTTTGGTAAGAAACGTTGTTATTCCGTTGTTAGCGTTGACTATGAGAAGCAAAATTAATGGATCTATATATTGCAGATTCCTTTTCATCTTGTTACTCGTTTGTGGGACACTTATCTAGCTGAAGGGGATGCCTTGCCCGATTTTCTGGTATACATATCTGCCAGCTTTCTTTTAACGGTACGAAAGCTTTGCGAATTGTGTTTTTCAGCTATTTACTCTGTGAAAAGTTCGACCGATGTCGATTACACACGGCTTTATACATATATCAGATATTGACAAAATTTCAATCCCATGGTACTTTGCATATATATCAAAATTAAGCTGTTAGGAACAAAAATACCCATAAAATTAGTTACGTGCGTGGCGCATGTTACAGAAATTTTCATAGATGATAAAAGTGTAAGAATTGTGGCAATGTGTTTACTGAAAATGGACCTTTGATGTAACTGAAACCCAAAAGTTAGGTTATGTGGTGAGAATTGTTTAAAATTATATAAATGAAGAGACCAAAACCCATACACTTCACCGATGTGAGATTCTAACACACCTCCCGCACGCCTAGAGCTGGACATATGAAACGGGTGGGCAGACACAAGGGATTGATTTGACTCGAATACCATATTGAAAATGGACCTTCAGCCTAACTTAAACCCAAAAGCTAGCTTATGGAGTGAGGATTGTTTAAGATCATATAAGGAGACCACAACTCATACATTTGACCAATTTGAGATTCTAACAGTGTTGCCATCGTCCTTTAGATGCAGTGGCACGGCCTCCACTATTTCATAGTAGAGGTGCAAGGTTTGAGTTCCACCGACGGCGTGTGGGTGTTTATCTACCGTATGGTAGTCTTTGTCAACCAAAATGGTGGTTTGGATTATTTGGATTGTATTTAGTCATATTTGGTCTTCAAAAGTATATTGTTGCAATAATATTGATATATAGTCGAATGTAATTGCTTCTCTCAAAAAAAAAGAAAAAAAAGATTCTAACAGTGTTAAAAGATGCAGTGTTAAAAAATGCATAGTTTCAATGACAAAGTATTTTTCACCTAACTGAAATTAGGCACACACCCGACCTATATAATTCATCGATAGTATTTGAATTTTTGTGCTGTTAGCTGCAATAATTATGAACTGAAATTTGGATTTGTATTTGCAGTGGTCGGATAGACTACGGAAGCTTGAATTTCAGGAGATGGTGATGTTTCTTCAGCACCTTCCAACACAGAACTGGACGCATCAGGAGCTTGAGATGGTGCTTTCTCAAGCTTATATGTGGCACACGATGTTCAACAACTCTCCGAGCCATTTAGCTGGCTGAAAAGAACATAAATGGTATTCTTAACGTCTAAAACCAAAAGTTTCTCCTTTTTTTCCCCGCTGTTTATTGATACCCATTTCAAATGAATTTTGTTTGTCGTGTTCGTTTTTGTGAAGAAATTCATTCCTCCTGTATTTTTCTGTAACATAGTTATGAAACAAGTGTAGAATAACCGCGCCCCGTCCCTCTTCTTTTTCTTTTTTCCCAGCATTCGCTCTGTGTGTTTTACTTACCAACCTAAATACATTTTCCATTCAATGTAATTATCAAGTTTTGTGAACAATGTTTGCCATTTGGTTTCTGTGTAACTTCAAGGTGGAGTTACTGTCTTATGATATTACGCCTTGGATCCAATCCAAATATGGACTTTTGTTTATTTCTGTAGTAGTTAGGTCGTTGGCAGATTAACTCTTAACTCCAGATCTGGATCTTGAGTTTTACAAAGGGTAAATGCTGAGGAAAATCTTTCTGCTGCTCCTAACATGTGACCTTTTGCCTTCGTTTGGCATAGTAAACAAAAAAGAGAAAAAAAAAAAAGAGAAAAAAAGAAAAAGAAAAAAGAACCTTTTGCCTTCGTTTCTGTACTTTTTGGTTTTTCTTTACATTTTCCTCACCGAATTTCTTGCTCCAAACGTAGCATAAAGGTAAACACATATGTTTTCCCACTACCACGAACTCTACCAATGCCATGGTGTGGTTTGTTCTACCATGGCTTTTTGTTGTGCCATTGTGGTGGGTGGTTGTCTTGATTTTACTTCCCGCATGTAACAATTGAGACTCGCGCATGCGTCCCACCCTTATGTGCGCACGAACAGGTTGCTGTATTCTGTCTCGTGTGCACCAATCTAGCCTTCATGCATGTACATCGCGTCATACCAGCCAACATGTGCCCCTAAACCATCATGTGGTTAGGTCAATATTGCTCACAGCTTGCTCGTGTGCTATAAGTTTTCCTGTGTCACAACTCAACTATATCACTCCCGACCCACCGAACCCAGACTGACTCGACCACGCCATGGCGCAATCTCACTCACCAGCTCGAGCCAAGGTTAGGGCTTAGGGACCACCAAGTGAATCAATTCCAACCACCCTCATTCCCTTATAAAACTTTTCTTTCTTGCGACGACGCTAACATAAAAAAGTTAGGAAATATTTGCTTAAGATGGTATGAATACATTGCTTGACGCACATTAGTTCTAGAATTGGGACATGTGGTTTGTTGATATACATGTTAGTTACACCTATTAAGTCGGTGCTCACCTATATATTCTACCAAAGAAACAATCAAACGTACCAAAAATTTATTACAAGCTAAACATCAGTATAGACAGAATGTGTACAATCTGGAAAAATCTGAGGGGCCCCTTTATTAACTAGTCCAGCACCCTCGCATGCATGAAAACAAGCCAGAGTAGTTCGAACAGTTACCTAGATGAATGATAGATAAATCAAGAAACCTATATAGTTCTTCCAACTCAACAGTATATATTAATTGCAACATTAATTAGCTAGTATTACGCTCCAACTACCAACTTCCATTCAATCATGCAACCTACATAGTTCACTGAATCTTCCTCTATATAAACATTGCTCCTCAAAGCCTTTTCTCCACACACACACACACACACAGAGATAGAGAGAAAAAGGTATTCCAATTAAGCACTTTAGTTTGTTTATAACTTGAAAACTTTCGATTAGTACAATGGCTGGAATGGTGAAGTCAATGACATGCATGGTTCTTATCGTTGCCGTGGTGATTGCTGCCGTTGCTCCACAGGCCGAGGCGGCGGTAGGCTGTGGCACGGTGGTTTCATACTTGAATCCATGCATCCCTTATGTAACCAACAAAGGTCCGTTGGGCGGGTGCTGCAATGGAGTTAAGGGTCTGTATAACGCGGCCAAGACCACACCTGACAAACAGAGTGTGTGCAACTGTTTGAAATCCTTGGCTGGCTCATACGCAGGCGTCGACTACAGCAAGGCCTCTGGACTTCCCAGCCAATGTGGTGTCAATATTCCTTACAAGATCAGCCCTTCTACTGATTGCTCAAAGTATGTAAATTTATAATCATTAATATCTTGGTTTAATGTTATTTACTATTTTTGAAGATAATTTAACTCCACTTTGTATTGTAATTGTTTTTTGCAGGGTGCAGTGAGTTTAACAAGTCAGATGATGGATATAGACTTGGGGATGCAGTCTATATATATATAAGTATTATGAATAAATAAAGGGCTTTAGTGCCCTTTTTGAGTAGCTTTTTTTGAGGGTAGATGGTTTTAATGCTTTCTTCCCATGTAGGACTGAGATGTACTAATATCTGTGCTGTCTCGTAAATGAAAGCTACTCTTTATATCCTCGTCCCACTTCTTAAGTTTTTAATTGACATCTTTTTATTTGTACTCCGCAGCATATGTGTATATATATATATCTATGTATAAGTATTTGGCAAATGTTTCGAGTTTGAGCCTGAAACATATGTATTAGACTTAAGCTTGATAATATTAAACTTGAATTTTCAAATAAGCTCTGAATTACTACAATTTTATACTTGAACTCGAATATATTTCGAACTTGAGCTCGAAATATGCATCGGTATTATGGATAAAACTACAAAGATCCATCACCTCAAGAAGCTAGCTTATAGGGACTCAGTTTAAATATTTAGGGTCGATGGGGATAGCCATGTTTCTTTCTGAACGCATAAAATCCGTGTCAAGAAATGAATAATCCATTAATTCTCATACATACATATATATTTATATATATATGGATGTCAAATATTATGTTACCAGTAGGAAAAATTTAAAAGAGATCACTTATAATACCTCGGTCAATTCATCTGTTTGATTACATACTATAAGAAAGTACCCTATTCACTGACAAAAAAAAAAATAATAATAATAATAATCACATTTTAATGAAATCCATCACATACATGTCTGATGAATTTTGTTCTTGTAAAAATTTGATGGTATATGCCTTGTTACTGTTGCAACAATTGACAAAACAAAAGTCCGACACAAAACTAACTTTTGTGATGAAATATCTCGTCACAAAACTAACTTTTGTAATTGCCATTATTATTATAGAAATTTATAACAAGTTCGTCATAATGACATTATTTTTTACTCATTTTTTGCGTTTTATTAGTAATTCATCACAAATATTGCCTATCTTAAATGAAATCGTATCTATCACAAAACTTTCCAGTAGTAAAGGAGTGCTTTCCTGCATTGACGGCAAAGGTGTACATGGTAACTTTTTTAATTAAAATTTACGTAGTACAAGTTTTTAGACCATCAATGTCAAAGCCACACTTTTCTTTATCAATACATGATATTTGGTATTATCTGGTTTCGGTACGATTCAGTATGATTTTATGAGAAAAGAAGATTAAATCCTTGATGTCATGCTAGTTCACCCAAATAGCTTCAACTTCTACTATTTAAACATCACCAAAATAATATCAAAAGTTGTTAAATCCAATGAAGATATCCTAAATATATATATGTGGAGATGAAAATCTTAAGAAGACACACAAAAAAGCAAAAAAGAGAAAGGTAAAAACTTGAAAGGGAGATCAGTGACGCTAGATATGAAAATTGAATATTTATTTTCAGTTTTATCTTGTTTTGGGGTGTTTGTGTCTCTTGGACCCTTTTTCCTTCTTCCCTTTTTTTTTTTTTGTTTTTTTCGGGGTTAGGATGAAGCCAGAAGACCATGATATGACTTATATAGGCTTGTAAAAAATTATGTAACAAACAAAAAGAAAATTTAAGATATAAATGTATAATGACAATTCAATATGTTTTTTATTGACATTATATTTTTAAAATCTATACGATTCCAAAATATTCAATATGATTTTTATTAATATCGAAAACTTTAATTTTTCCGAAAAAACATACACTTCAGTACAATTTCTGTACTACACTACCGTATGGCCTAGTCTTACATGAAAGCAACTCGATAGAATTGTAATGTGTTAATTCTTATTGCTTTTAATTAAAGGAATTGTTTATAAACAAGATACCTAGAGAGATTAGGAAACTAATTAAATATAGAGGACATATAGTTTCCTGTTCTAAACAAAATATGTCCCTAATCACAGAAAAAGCACTCCTCCCTCAACCCCACTACTTTAAATTCTATTACAACTGGGATTAATTGTCCAAATCCAAATCAGAATCCGATTAGGACTAGTTAAGATACTTTTCCAACATCTATAAATACAGCAACTATAATTCCACGTATCATTACCTGAGACCAAAACAAATCAAGAAATTCTGTCTGTACAACAATGTCGGGATTTTGGGATACGTTAGGCCCTGGAATCGGCACTCTGCTCCTGATATACACCACTTTAGAAAGGGTTATCCCTGATGGTCTCTGGTTCGCCATAAACCGATTTTTCCATAATCTACTTAATTTCTTCAACCCGTACATCGAGATCACGTTCGACGAGTTATCATCTTCATCATCATCATGTTTCTTCCAGCGCAGCAAAGCCTATTCTGCTATTGAAACCTACCTTGGAACCAATTTTTCTCTTCGCGCAGAGCGTCTCAAAGGCAACATACCCCGCGGCAGCCGCTCTGTCGCGTTGAGTATGGATGACTATGAAGAAATAACCGATGTTTACGAAGGTGTTAAGGTTTCGTGGATGAGAAACAAAACATCACCTCGGTCTAATGTTATTAGTTTCAGCGCAGACATAGGTTCTGACAAAAGGTCCTACATTCTTTCATTCCGTGCAAAGCACAAAGATATTGTCATCGGGTCATATTTGAGCCATGTTTTAAGCGAAGGGAAGGCAATCGCGAAACGCAATAAGCGGCAGAGGCTTTTCATGAATGTAAGTTCGGACAAGCAAGGGGATTTGGGAGATGAAGAGAAGTTGGCATGGAAGAGTATTGCGTTCGAACATCCTGCTACGTTTGACACTTTGGGTATGGATCCTAAGAAGAAAAAGGATGTTATGGATGATTTACTTGCTTTTACAAAGGCTAGGGAGTATTATAAAAGAATTGGGAAACCTTGGAAACGTGGGTATTTGCTGTATGGTCCTCCAGGGACAGGCAAATCTACTATGATTGCTGCAATGGCTAACTTCTTGCATTATGATGTTTATGATCTTGAGTTGACTGCTGTTAAGAACAACACCGAGCTGAGGATGCTGATGACTGAGATTTCCAAAAGGTATTTATCACCTAAATTTGATATATTATATGTCCTGTTAATTTAAGTTTTCATA
The DNA here is from genome assembly GCA_014898755.1 of Handroanthus guayacan. NCBI lineage: Eukaryota > Viridiplantae > Streptophyta > Magnoliopsida > Lamiales > Bignoniaceae > Handroanthus > Handroanthus guayacan. The sequence continues at coordinate 13,815 of JACFYI010000335.1, read as the reverse complement.
TGGATTAATTGTAATATTGCTGTAAAGACTCTGTTAAGTTTTCTGTAAATCACTACAAGAAAAATATATACCATAAAAATTCGCTACACATGGGATTCCATCACAGATAAATGATATCTGTGACAGAATTCTTGGTGTATACTAACTTTTTGGTATTTGAGGAAAATTTAATTTCTATAAAAGTTCGTTATCCGATAAATTTAATTCTGTCAAATAATTAACAGTGACGACACATATACTTTCCAAACTATAACGAAATACAATACAGAAAGTGAAAGTGATTGATTTCATTAAATCTTTTATGAAATTTTCTGTAAGGTATTTTCTTATAGTAAACTGAATAAACGGCATGAGGTGCTGACATAGTCATCTTTATTTTATTGGTTACAATTTTATTGTCTTTCACTATGCAGGTCCATCGTAGTGATTGAAGACATCGATTGTTCCCTAGGCATAACTGGGAGAAGAAAGACCACTAACAACAGAGAGAAAGATCTGAAAGAAGTTATAGCCGAAAAGGCTGATATGGAAGATGATGACAGTAGTAGTAGTAGTGATGATGAAGACGACAGCAAAGTAACTCTATCCGGGCTTTTAAACTCCATTGACGGGCTCTGGTCTGCCAGCGGTGGCGAGAGAATCTTTGTTTTCACTACAAATTACGTAGGAAAACTTGACCCGGCCCTCATTCGAAGAGGCAGAATGGACAAACACATAGAGATGTCGTATTGTTGCTTCGAATCCTTCAAAGTTCTTGCAAAGAACTACATTAAAATCGAGTACCATGAGAAGTTTGAAAAAATAAGGTGTTTGTTGGAAGAAAATGAGATGAGTCCGGCAGATGTGGCAGAGAATTTGATGCCAAAGTCACCGGAAATGAGTGTTGATGAATGTTTGGGGAACTTAATTGCAGCTCTGGAGAAGGCTAAGTTGAGAGGACAGAAGGGAGAAATCAAGAATTTTGATGTAGGAAAAGGACGAAGGAGGAAAGTGTTATCTGGTTTGAAGGCTAGAATGAAGCATGTTTTTTCGAGGAAAGAGTTCGAATAGAAGAAGAGATAATGTTAGATTCTTTCTTTTTGTTTTTTTTTTATTTTAATTTTTGAATTCTTTTTAATATTTTTGTTTTATTTGCTGGACTGTTATCTAGAATTCTACTTTGATTATTTCAATATAAGTATGATTTTGTCATGATTCCTTGAGAATCCAAATTTTGAATAGATAAAAGCACCTCAGATTCTCTATTCTAATTTGTGTTTTATTTTTTATTTTATTACACGGATGATTGTCAAGTCTATGGAATCTACAATTTTATATTTTTATAAAAAAATATTTTATATACTTAGCACGTATTTATGATATGAAATAGGAGATATAATATTATTTTGAAATAAAAGATTGTAACGGGGATAAAAAAGTGCAAGTGAGAAATACTAACACATATAGATAAGTAATTTTACTTATTTGCTATATAAAATCCATAAATTGAACTTATAAAAACTCTAGATGAAATTAAGATATTTTATAAGTTTTTTTCTATTTTCTATCTATTTTCACCTTTTCTTCTATTTAAAAAATATAGTTATGGAATAACACAGGCATTACAATTCTTTGAATGAAATAGCATCGCTTCTCCTTCTCATAGAAAAGATGCTGATTCGATTCCTACCAGCAATATGTGGAGTTTTATTTACTGCATGATAGTATGTGCTCTCAAGATGGCAGTTTAAAAAATTTATGCTTAGTTCATGTATTTTATTTTTAAAATAAATATTGGTATAATAACATTGATGTACATAATCACTTTTTAATTCTTTCTTTTGTTTTTTTTTCCTTCACTTTTTTCCCCATTTTTCCTTTTCAGATCTTGAGAGCACTTTCTAATTAAACTCCCCTTTTCACGTATCTCTTTAAAATAAGTAGGATCCCCCCTCCTCACAACATAGCTTGATCTAATTGGATGACTATGTTGTTGAATTTCTTGGATCATTTTTATCGATATGCTTTTAATTTATATTTAATTTGGGAACTATATTTATTCTTTTATATGTAAATAAAAGGTGTCAATTAATTAATAATTGAGAAACAGAAAGGGTATATAGAAAAAGAGTAGCTTTCATTAATTCATAAGACAACAAATATTAGTACATCACTAGGTATCATGTACCCTCTATAAAGCTACCAAGGGTCCTAAAACCCTCTATTTATTCATAAACATAATTATATAGATTATAGATAGCCTGAAAAATGTATCCATCATCTGACATAACTTCACTGCACCCTGCAAAACACAATACAAAATTAATGAAATTAAACTCTATTCAGAAGTAGTAAATTAAGAATATTGAAAAAAGACATTATATTAAATTAAGTACTTTGAGCAATCAGTAGAAGGACTAATCTCATATGGAATGTTGACACTACATTGTCCAGGGAGCCCTGCGGCCTTGTTGTAGTCGACCCCTGCGACTGAGCCAGCCAGGGATTTCAAACAGTTGCACACACTCTGTTTGTCGGGTGTGGTCTTGGCCGCGCTATACAGACCCTTAACTCCATTGCAGCACCTGCCCAACGGACCTTTGTTGGTAACATAAGGGATGCATGGATTCAAGTACGAAACCACAGTGCCACATCCTACCGCCGCTTCAGCCTGTGGGGGAACGGCGGCAATCAGCACGGCGGCGATGAGAACCATGCATGTCATTGACTTAATCATTCCAGCCATTTCAATTGAACAAAGCTAAAGTGCTTAATTGTAATACTTTCTATGTGTGTAAGTGTGTTTATTTGTTTGTGGAGAAAAGCCCTCACAGAGCAATGTTTATATAGATGAAGATTTAGAGAACTATGTAATTTTTTTTTTTAAATATTATTATTTAGAGAACTATGTAGGTTGGTAGTTGGGGTGGGATACTAATTAATGGTACTGCACTTATATATAATATATTTTTAAACTATTAATATATTTAATTAATACATCATATACATCAATAACAATTAAAAATTTGGAATAATAACTAACATAACAAAAAAAACTCTTTAACATCATGATCGTATAGAGTAGAAAAATCTTCAAACAAGCATAGTACAGAGTATGAAAAAAAATCCCCACATGTTAGTTGAAATCGAACTCACGACCTAGGGGTCATGAGATCTCCATGTTAACAACAGGGTAAGGCTAGATCGGCACAATTATGTATAATGTTGAGTTGGATAAATCGTATAGGGTTGATATATGTATCAATCAGCAACCTAAGAAATTGTACCAAGTACTTCATGCTTGTTTTCTTGTAGCATTGCGGGACCATTATTTAATAGTGGGGTGTCTTCAAATTTTCTAGATTTTACACGAACCATCCATCCATACAGATGTTCGCTTATGACAAACTATGATAAAAATATTTCTAAGTAGAAAATAAGCAAACTTTTAATGACTAAAAAATATAAATATATATTTGATTGATATCATAATATAAAATCATTAGAGTTTTTAATAGCATATATATTGGGGGAAAAAAAGGAAGGAATATTTTATTTTATTTTTGGAGAATAAAAATAAACATAATTGAGCTATTTTCTGTATTCCCCGGGTCAGCACCGACCTAACCAACATAAATATATCTAGTATGTGGCACGATTCCATTCTTGGGGCCAAAGTTGTACTATCCAAGCATTGACAACCACGTGTCATGATGTTAGCGGCGCGCGAAAAGATAGTTAAAATTGGGTTGAATTTTGATTGAATTGATTGATTTTATATTTTTGTATTTTATTCTAATTATGAAAATTTATAATTGAATCCGATTCATATTTTAAATAATTAAAAATCTTAAAAACCTGATTAGATTTGAATTGCAAAATGGGTTGATAACTCTAAATTTTGAATGCCGATGAGCCATAGCCTGATTGATTGGGGGGAAGTCTCATAATCATGATGCTATAAGTTCATTTTCTACCAGCACCGGTGGCCTTTTTTTTTTTTACACTGCATAATAATTTTAATTTTATTGTATAGTAATTTACTTATACTTGTTACTGTATTTAATCTTTGAACGTATTGTTATTTTATTTGATTTTCAAATGTATTAAGATATTTATATTGATATATTGATAATATATGGATGATATAATGATTGAATGTAATCGTTTCTTTAAAAAAAAAAAAAAAACTCTAAATTTGGAAACATGGCTTTGAAAAATTGAAAAGAAATATGCGAATGAAAAATTGGAGCAAAATTTTGATAATTAACAACATTTTATATATATGCAAAGTTTGTGTTTCAAACTTTCAGGAAATGCAATGTAAGTTAGCGAGACCTCGGGCTTTTACCACATATTTTTACTATTCTTTTCCAATATTTCTGATTTTCACTATTTTTACTATTATATATTTTATATAACTTTTCCCTTTGCAAAATAAAAATTCTTATAATCACCCTTGTGCGTGGTGTCTTTTGTTAGTTCTATTGATCTTAATATTATTGATCAAATGTATTGATGTAGGATTCGATGTATTAATTATTTCTCTTAAAAATAAGAAACAAAAATATACCAACCTTAATATACAAAAAGGGTAGCTTTAATTGTTAACTAATATTAATTAAAAAAAAAAAAAAAACGTAAACAACAAATACAACTCAAAAGAATCAAACATCATCTTTGTTCTATTCAAACATTATTTCTCCCTTTTGTCCTTCTTCCAACTTACCCTTCTCCAGAGCTGCAATTTAGTTCCCCAAACATTCATCAACACTCATTTCCGGCGACTTTGGCGTCAAATTCCCTGCGACATCTACCGGAGTCATCTCATTTTCTTCCAACAAACACCTTATTTTCTCAAACTTTTCATGGGATTCGATTTTTAGATAGTTATTCAACATATCGAAGAGCCTCTGAGCACACGACAAGATAATCTCTTTATATATCTTAATTTATAATTATTATTCACATTTATATATATATTTCAACTTTTTTTTCTTTTTTTGAAAGATAATGAATTTTAAAATTAATCTACCCATGACTAATATAGGGCAAATATGACATTGCATTTAGATTATTGTGAATTTATATGATAATGAAATTTAATTACGGATATATTATAACGACACTCTTCAACAACAAAGCTAGCTTTAACAAGTGTAAATATTACTCCGAAATACAAAGGCATTTCTAGGATCCAGGAGGACACGATGTTCATCTAACAAACTATATATAGATATATATATATATATATTAATTTTTTCTGTTGAGGACACAATATAGGACACAATATAAATTTTAAAATTTTGTATTTCCTAAATGAAGAAACTTGGCTGACATTAGTTTTTTTTCTTTTTAATCTTTTTAAGTTTTTGGAACTATAGAAGATTTGATCATTTAT
>JACFYI010003325.1:226953-240631 GCA_014898755.1 Handroanthus guayacan | reverse complement strand
CGATGAATCCTCGACATCATAACCTGAGCTCTGGAACATTATTGAACTAAGGACTATGGACTATGGGGTGGATTTGATAACCTAAAACGAACAAAAAATGAAAGATACGGACAAAACGATATGTTTCGACTCGATTTCATTTATTGAAAAATCTTTAACCAAATTTAAAAAATGATATTTTATAAATGTTTATGGACTTGAAACAACCCCAAAAATGTAATTTTGAACCAAAAATCAACAGAAAATAAAAAGACGAGAAAATGAAAATTGGGCCGAGACTTAGCGCTTAACGAGCGCCTAAGGGCCGAACGGGCGCTCAAGCGCTCGAAACAAGCGCTCAAGCATAGGTCTGGTTGGCCAAATTCCAGAAGCCAGGCGCTCAAGCGCCCAGCTCACTGGAATAACTTCTCAGGCGCCCAAACACGCGCTTAAGCGCCCAGATCACTTTTCAAATTTCATTTTTCTTGTTTCGTTCGGTTGAACCGAGTCCGTATCCGATCTTTTTAATGCATGATTAAGTTTTCAAAATAATGAATCCTCTCATTCATAGTCCAATGCTCGTTTGTTCAAACTAAATGATTGACTAAGCTTTCGAATTGTCCATTTAATTGTTAATAGTCAATCAAAACGTGCCATTAGATTCATGATTTTGGTACATTTGAACTGTCGTGATTGTCCGTAACCTACTGAATGACTGTCTGTTGGGCCCTGGGGATTTACATGAGTATCGGATTGGGCAAAGTTGGGTTGTCAATACGAGCCATGTGAATTCTCATTTGTGGGATAATCTGGACGACTCTGGAGGTAAAGTTCTGAAGGGTTATTCTAAAGTACGTATGTCGGCTGTGCTTTACTGTATCTGTTGCTCTTTTGAGAGTTTGGAGGGATAAGGATTTTATATGATTGTATTAAAGTTATAAGGATAATAGACCTACCAAATGCTTGTTTCTGCCTTATGACTTGAATGTGATATATGTTCTTGTTATCAGTTTGATTTGTCCGTTCTGAATTGTTCTGAACTGTTTATTGGAAATCACATTCTTGTCCTGCTGTCGATATGCTCATTGTTTGGAACTCTCTTGCTTCTATCCTCTTGCCATAAGTTTTACTGGGTCGTGTGACTCATGATTTTATATTATGATGTAGGTTCCTAGACTGTTGACTGTTGATCAAAGATATTGAACCCGATTAATATAAGTTTCTTTTGATTATGTAATTAAGCTTGTAATTCTAACTCGACTAGATTTTTGGACTATTGGGTTGTATATTTGGGTAATCGAGCTTCTTTTGATTGGGTTTGTATCATGAATGAACATGTTTGGCATGAATGTATAATTCCGAAGGTTTTTAGTTCTAATTTGCACATGTTAGTGTTCCATTTTGGTTTTAGCATGATTGTCTGACCACGAGTAATGTCCCGAGCCACGGGACGGGTTGCTATCATGGCACGAGGCGCTACAATAATATATTTTAATTTAATACTTTATTGGCCTAATTATAGATGGGCATAAAGGAAAAATAACACATAACTTAATTAAAAGAAATTATGTAATAAAATATCAAATTAGGAATATCAAACAATATAATTACAAAATATATGAAAAGGAAAACTAATGAGAATTACTATGAATAATTATAAGAAAGTGATACAAGAGAATGGGAGACACATGTTTGAAATATATAGAAAGAGATGAAGAAAAATTTAATATTTACATATATAAATAAAAATATATATATATATATGGAAGGAATCACATTTGATGCCTCTAACTAATTGAAAAATCAATATGGAGATATGCATATATAGCAATTTGAATAAACACAAACTTGTCCACCCCATGATCCACGTAGGAGAGAAAGATGAAATCATAGAATGGATTCTATTTCAAATAATATAATAAAATAAGATTAGTAACATAATGTAAAAACTATATGAAGTAATAACTAGAGTAACCAAAATTGTTGTGAAACAAAACTTATCACGACATTTAGAGGGAAAACTGGAAAAAAGAGTAGTCCATAAATAATAAACATATATAAAAAATTCTACCTTTGTTGAATAGAAAATAACTTTTTAATCATCACTTTTCACGAAAATTTAATATTACACACTCATTTTATCAGTTTGTTCATACTTTTCATCTATGCAGCATTCTCTTATTTTAAAAAAGAATGGAGTAATTTATGATATATGCGCATTAATTATGACAACACTATAACAAATAACCCAGATTAAAATAACTTGCTTTGATATAACAATTTAAGAATAAAGTGATCTACAAAACAAAATAAATGTTAATCCTGAATATTTCCTATTTTGTTTGTTTTCTTTTCATCTTTTGTGATTTACCTTACTTTGGATTGTATTGCACATACTTTTAACTTGAAAAAATATTTTCACAGTGTGATTTGTTCATATTTCTTGCTGGTTTTTTGCAGTCTACAGAAGACAAAAAAAATACAAGGATGCTAATATATGGGCTAAGCTAGCATTCCAGCAATAAGAGTCGATGATAAATTGAATCATTAATTTTTGAATTATGATTTTATGTACTTTGTGAGTTTTGCTTTTTGGTTTATTATAGTTATAAGTCATTCAATTATCATAATATTTATTATACTATGTCATTGAAAATTTAGGAAAAACTAGAAAATATATAGATAAATAAGGTCTTATAATTTAAATTTATCATAAATAAAGGAAGTGGTGCAAAACCATTGTTGTATTCTTTCTGTACTTTTCAGCTAAATATTTGAATTACTCCACCATTGATCGTTGTGTTTTATTGCTGATGTTATTTCTAAATTTAAGTATGAAAAATAGTGTGGTATTCGTCATTTTGAATATATCATTTGTTGAAACTAATTTAACTGAAAACTTGGTTACAGTAAGAAATCCCTATATCTTCCTAAAAACAATAATGTTAAAAAATAAAGTTGTAACGCCTCGGATCCTAGAGCATCCGCCCCTAGGTCGGAAATGCTACTCATGTACATGATTAAATAATTTAAACCCCAAAATTTACAAAATCAGTTACTTTTGATACATCGTCCAATAGTACGAATACATCCCCGATTCTCAACCTAAGTCTACGACCCTACCTAACACAATTACATAATTATGGATACAAAATAATCCTGGTGTCGAATCTTCAAACTCGCCATGTAATTTTCTGAAAAGAACTTCCTACAATAGTAGAGTTAAGGGGGTGAGTCCACTGACTCAGTAAGAATTATTACCATAATCATGAGCAATGGTAGCGAAGACATATTTTTTAGGATTTTGAGATATCAACGCGATTGAACAGATCTCAAGAACCATTCATATCATGATTTCACAAACGTTCAGTTAACCCAAAGGCTCAGTAACAGAAATTCAATATTCATAACAGTACAATCTATAACAGAATTAAACCATGAGCTCAAATTTCAGCAATAACTATGAATATCGAAATAAATATGGCTGAACTAGTATTTGGTAGATCTGTCACCCTTATAACTTCAATATAATATCATCTTTATTCCTCCGTTTGCTACCCCGAGTGGTTACTTAAGGAGAGCTAATCAATCTAGAGAAACAGCCACCGCAGCACGGTCGACCACGAGTCCCTAAGTAACTCTTTGGAAATCCTACCTCCAGGACTCCTTGGAGCTACCCACAATTGGAACTAAGCTTAGGTTCAACTGTACAATATGGAAAACCTACCAGAGGTTCATCTGTCGGCCCGATGCTACCCAGTGTCCCTCCTGAGGCTTCCTGGGCCCAACAATCATGCAGTAAGTTTCAAGAATTCGGTCATAACAATAAATCTATCATGGGTGTTTTAGAATATTGGATATAACGTTTAGAATGAATCATCAGACATAAAAAAATCAACTTGAAAATCAAAACATTTAAAGGAGATGAGGTATGGACTAAAATTTGGGAATTGGGCAAATGGCTTTTAAATTTAAATATTTCTACTTTGAAAACACTCTTAATAAATAAAGGAAAACTTATGAAAATTTTCTGCTTTGAAAATAATTCATTTAACAAGTTCTAAACTTAAATTTTTGTTGTAAACTTTAGATTTTTATGTACTCAAAATGCTCAAACAAATATAAAAGAAGTTTGGCTTTTGAAATATTTTTAAAATATGAAAATCAAGTACAAAATATTTATGCTAAGTTCACGTAAAATTTATTTTTGTCCGAGTTAATGTTTGTAAGTATTTTGTCCAAAATTCCATTATCAAAATACTAGGATTTCAAATCAAGTAATTCTAAATGTTGTTATGAGTCGCTTATGTCTGACAATTCCTCATTCACGATCGAACAAGTGCATGGTACCAAGAAATTTAACAAGATATTCAACAAGTCTAAAGCTCAATGTTTTTAATAATAGGAACAAGGATCAAACATGATCATGGTTGGAGATTCAAGAATGATTATAGTACTAACCCTTACCTCCAGTCCTTAAGCTTTAAGTCCCAAGATGACATTGAGATCATCTAATCCCTCGAGTTAATTTGACCTATTAACATCAAGATCATTTAGATGCTAGACCACAATTTCATATCATATAAGATCTTATGTTTTCATTCTGGCAGTCAAATGTTTAGCATATTTCTAGATACATCCTAATGAGTTAAAATTGAAAATTTTAGTTCTACAATTATCTAGACTCGATAATCTTTCTAACGGTGATTTTATATTGAAAATCCAAAGAGTAGATTTTTAGTTATAAATTTTTAAAATGGAATAATGGTTCTGCCATAAATCAGAGGTAGTTTGATATGTTTGGCTTTAAAGAATTTTCTGGGCAAATTCCTTAATGGATTTCAAGGATTCTTGATTCTATCATTATCTACACTTAACAAGGTTTCTATTAGCTATTTTTGGGGTTGATTTGGTGAAGAAATAAGTTATTTCCAACGAGTTAAAGTTGAGAGGTACATTAGGCTGGTGGGTACTCTATTTCCCGAGTCCACTGGTATGTTCATATTAAATGGTGTTTTTAGTCTTGTTTCTTCATGAATTTGGGTGATTCTTGATTCCAATGATAACTAGTCTCAATAAAGTTTTCGATTGTGGGTCTTGTGGATTTTTTGGATGTAAGGATCTCCAGATATAAATTTTTAAACTTAGGGTAGTGACAAAGACTTTTCTTAGTTTCGGTAAAACGGAAGGTTCGTTTCCAATGGATTTATCTCCCGTTTCCCTCATTATTTTTCGGTGATTATTAGGTCTAACATCATTTAGACTCAAAGAGGTTTCTAAAGGTACCTTATGTGAAATTTATGGAGTAAGGAAACTTAAGTTATGAATTTTCAAAGTGAGAGGTTGTGCTGTGACAGTAGCAAATCCGGGACAACTTGGTTGTGTGTGTATTGAAATTTAAGCTTAAATCTTCAAGTTTCAACACTTCTATTGTAACGCCCCGAATCCTGAGGTATTTTGCTCCGAGATCCAAAGTGCTACTTGCAGATGAATAATCATTCCAAAAATCAAACAGAAACAAACAAAATACATCCATACTAAATCCCAATAGGAAAAATACCATTACAGGCCATTAACATTCTAAAATACAATCTCATAACTTAATATTTCAAATTTACAGATTAAGATCTCCAAAATTCATTACAAAATCTAATTTACAAGCTAAACATATTCATAGTTCAAACGAAAACTTAACTAAACCAAAATATCATATTCGGATATCCTCACTATTACAAGCAGACATTCTATATATTCTTAACAAATCTTAAATCAAAACGATACATGCTTATATACATCAATTCCTAAGTGAATGTCGTATACTAACATGAGGTTTCAGACACTAAATCCATGGTCTACACACAGTTTTAATCAGTCAATCATTGGTCTATGAACCTACATGATATTACGGAATCATAAGTCCACTGACCCAGTAAAACTTATGGCAAAAATTTAGGAATAGAAAAGTACGAACAGTAATCAGAACAGAAGAGTATGAATGATAATCAGAACAGAAGAGTACAAACGGTAATCAAAACAGAAGAGCACGAACAGTAATCAAATCTGAACAAAAGCGTACAAACAATGATCAGAACAATAATGGACAAGAATGTGATTTCAGTAACAATTCAGAACAATCAGAATGAACAGATCAAGTTAACAGAAATAACAGATATCACATTCAAGTCATAAGGCAGAAACTAGTGTATGGTAGGTCTATCACCCTTATAACTTCAATATATTCATATAAAACCCTTATCCCTCTAACTCTTGAAAGAGCAACAGACACAGAGAAGCACAATCGACGTATGTGCTTTAGGATAATCCCTCAAAACCCTACTTCCAGGATCGTCCGTATTAATCTCACAGATGAGGATTCATACGAGCTCATATTGATAACCCGTTGTTGCCCAATCCGATACTCATATAAATTCCTCAGGGCCCAACAAACAAGCAAAACAGGAGGCTATGAATAATCAGAACAGTTCAACTGATTCAGAATCAAAAAGCCATGACCAACAGATAGTCAGAACAGTAGGCTACAATCGAACAGGACAGTCTAACTAAATCAGAATCAGGTAGTCATTGGCTCAGTTTGATTGACTAATAACGATAGGACGGATAATTCGGAAACTTAGTCAATCATTTAGTTCAAATAAATTTGGATTAAACTATGGACTAATAATAAAGCAGTTCAGTAATCTAGTCAATCCTATTATTCGAAACGAGTCGGGGATTTAAACTGTGGACTTGAGGATAAATGGATCGGAATGGAACTATAACTGTAAAAGACAACTAAATCAGGATTGGACTATGGACCAGAGGATATTCATTTTGAAATCTTTATCTCACTAAGGGGGCAAAATACGAAAAAATCATTTGAAATAAATATAAATTCCAAAATTTATTTTGTTCGAATATTGGCAAGACTCACTTGGATCCTAAAAATAATTTTTATAAAAATATAAGGGGCTTAAATTTAGAGATATTCTATTTAGAGAAGAATAATATGAAAATAGCCCCAAATCAATATTTTTCTAGCGGCAATTGACTTTCTGATTACTTTTAAAAATTTATCTTGATGAGTTAAAATCCGTATGTTAACTCCATAGATAACTAGACTCGACAATCTTTCTAATGGTATATTTTTCGGGTTAATTCGATAAGGAAAAGTTTGATTTTTAAATTTCGGAAAGTAGAAGTAGAGGCAAAGTCAACACAGTTTTTTCAGAAATCTGGCGGGTCATGTTCTAAGGACATTTTCAGCCATATTTTTCCATGGTTTTGAGTGAATCTAAATTCTAATGTTATCTAAACTTAAAGAGGCTTTCAACGGTATATTATATGGGTCATTTGGATGAGGGGAAGTCAAGTTTTCGAGGTCGAAAAGTTGAAGATAAGACGGGGACATTATTGAAATACGGTAGAAATGGCAGTCAGCCTTCCGAGGCCATTTTCACCCATTTTACTTCTTTTTTTTTTTACAAAATTCTTGATTCTAAGTCATCTACACTCAAAGAGCTTTCCAACGGTATATTATATAGGCTATTTGGACAAGGGGAATTTGAGTTTTGGTGGTTAAGAAGTGAAAGGTTGTGCTGGGCTATGGGTCAGAAAAATGAAACAAGGATTCCTTCCGGGCTCTTGAGTGCCCACCCTACTGGAAAAATGATGTTTCAAGGCTTTGGCCAGGTGCTTGGGTGTCGGTTTCATGCGCTTGAGCGCCTAATGGCCGCTTGAGCGCCTGGACTCAACCAAAATTTTATTTTTTCGTCTTTTTTATTTTCTTTCAATTTTTGGTTTAAAATCACATTTTTAGGGTTCTCTTAAGCTCATAAACAATTCCAAATCATCATTTTTGGGTTCGAACGAAGATTTTTCGAAAAATCCAAACTGAGATAAAACACTACGTTTTTAGTCCATTTTCTTCGTTTCTTTTAGTTTAAGCATCAAATCATCCTCATTTAGTCCGTAATCCCATTCCCATTTTCAGTCTAAGTATAGCAATGATATCAAGTGTATTCACAAGACAATGGATCATAATCTCAACATGTTGAGCTCATACTAATGGCAACAATAATTGAAGTTACAAAATTCAAACAATACGAACAACATGCTCGAAATAAGATAAGCTCAACACAACATGATAATGAGTTATGAAGGGACGTATAAGCATGCCAAGAAGAGAAACGAGGTTCCATAATTCTTACCTTAGTCCTACATGTGATTAGAATATAAACTCCGAGTTCCAAGTTCCGAGTTCACTTCCGTATCAATGCCTAACCAAGTTATAAATACTAATATCAAGCTCTAGATTTCCACATCAAAACCGTATAAACAAGATTCAAACTTAACTTACCAAGGATAGAGTGTTATTCCCCTAGATTTTCCTTTTGTTCTTCCTTGCTTAGAAAATAAAACTTAGTGAATGTGTGTGTGTATTGGAAGAGTGCCAAGAGGGAGAAGAGAAAAGGGAGTTTTCAGATTTTGAGTGATGCAAAGGGTGGCTTTCAAGGCTCAAATCCCATTTATAGAGAAAGAGTTGGTGTAGGAATGACTTGCTTATCATTGGGGCATGGCTTGGCCACCAACCATCATGGTTTTCATCCAAATAGCATGGCTTACCATGCTGAACCATCGTAATTTCTGATTGCTTGTACATATATATGATATATATATAATTTGGAAATGTTTGATGTGTGTATATATATATACATGGGCTGAAATTTGGGAAGTGGTCGGGCCTTCATTTGGGTTTAATTGGGTCTAATTGGGTCGAAATTTTGGTTAACATCGAGTCGAGGCCCAATCAAGAGAAAAATATTTGGTCACGTGATACGTGATTTTGAGATCACACGTTACTCATTTTTCTTGAATTCGTTTTGAATTTTCTTAAAATTGACGAATTGAAAATTCTCAAGTTAGGAAAATCTCGGGGTGTTACATCTATCCCAAATCTAAACATCATTCTAAATCAATCATCAAGATTTCCAATTCTAAATCAATCATCAAGATCCCCAAATCAATTAATACAATGGATTTCAAGATAAAAGAAAACTCATGAAAACCATGAATCAATTAAATTTCTTACCTCTTTAGCCTATAATCCTCAAGATTATGGAATTTCTCCCAATATTAAACAATTCCTATAACAATCAATATCATATGAGAGATTACTCCATGTTTCTTCAACCATAAAATCCAAACTTCAAATTAAAAGAAACTTTTCAAGTATATTTACCTTCTCTTTTTCCCTTTGTGGTTAAAATTCCAAAGTTGATTTCAATGAATTTGAGAGAATTTTGAGGAGATGATGAAGAACATTTCTTGAGAGAAAATGGGGGGAATGAATCGGCCAAGGAGAAGAAGAAAAAGAAAGAGATTACACTCAAATTCAATGCAAATTTTAAATAATATTTCACTCAAATTCAAATGCAAATTCTAATGAACATTTCACTCAAATTCAAATGCAAATTCTAATGGACATTACACTCAAATTCAAATGGAAATTCTAATGAAATGAGACATGGGATTCATTTGTCATTTTTCAATTTAATTTGTTCTATCTCATTAGCTTGGTGGGAAGATTAATTTGGAGTATAAAATACCAAAATAATATTTCTTGGAAGTGATAAAATATTTTCGATTGAGAGGAAAGTCTTAAATCGGCGGAAAAACGTCTACCGATTGAAGTTGTTTCTCAAAACGTTATAAAAATATTTATTGATAAAATTGAGAGTTTAAAGATATAATTAGGAAAATTCTCTCAATTTGATATTTAATTAGAGAATTTTCAGTTGCTAAACCATAATATTTTTGCCGTTTAATATTTTTCAAAAAATAGCGATTAAAATCATTTAAAATGATATTATGTTTTAAACTTTTTTAAAACTTGGGGCTTAAATTGAAAATTCAAAAATCTTTTGGGCCCAAAATATTATTTTGAAGTTAATAAGGTGGTCTTAATAGATTTTTGGGTTGAAGAAAATTTTTAAAACGAATTTCTCTTTACCGAGAAATTTTATCGTGAAGAAATCGAAAAAATTCTTAAATTGAGATGCAATAAATTTTCAAGTGAAAAGAAAATTATTTAATTAGAATTAAGGGAATTGTCGGGGTCTCACAAAAGCTATATGGACTCTCTTGCAGAATAAAATAATTAATGTTACTTTTAAATAATTACTTTTTTTGTCATTTAGTTCTTTCTACCGTTATTTTAGAGTGTAAAAAATATTTTTTATTAGAATAATATACAATGATATTAAGAATGTGAAAAATATATTTTTGTTAGAATAACATACAATAATATTATAATTTAAAAATAAAATGATCTAAAAGATATACCAACAGGCATTGGGACTGCGCATCGTGCAGTCTACCATTAACTAGTGTGTGTATATATATATATATATGTGTGTGTGTGTGTGTGTGTGTGTGTGTATTTTTATTTTTATTTTTTTAAAATTTTGATTGGGCTTGAAATATTTTTGGGCTGAAAATTTGGACTAAAATAAATTTTTTTCTTTCGGCCAAAGTGATGCTTTGATAAATTTTTTTGCAAGAAAAATTAAATAGATGTGATAAAATATTTTGATCGTAAAAAAAATTTCTAGTAGTTGTGAAAAAGTCTTAAATTTGAAAAATATGAGTTTGAAGATATGATTAGAGGAATTTTCAAATTGTTACAACTCCTTCCTGTTGAACTAAAGATATTTCTATGAACTAAAAACTAAAAACTGAAGCTAAGACTCGAATGAAGAAAACTAAAAATAATAGTCCTATTTATGGTCAAGAGTTCTAGTTAGAACAGAAATAATTCTTTGATAGTTTTGATCTCTTCAAAAGTCTTCTAATTCTTCCGTAAGTTTGATGGACCAATCCTTCCACATGAGGAAGGGCGTTGAAGTCTTTAAGAGCAAGTCCAATTGGTCCAAAGCATCCAAAAATATAATTTTGATTTTTTTTCAATTAGTCCAATTGTTTTTGAAGTCCACGGTGCTAGTGCTTCTGTTTTCCTTTTGCTCTATCATGCGCGTGTCCGTACGACTCCGTTGCGCGGAGTGCTAGTTCCAGCAAACTTCGCTTAAGTTTCTGCCTCGTGTGTCTATTCGCTCCCAGAGGTCATATTCTTGTGTTTTTGTATGTCATTGTCTGCAATTGTCATGTTTTCTTAACTTTAAACATTTTTACTTTCTTGATTAATGGAGGTTAACTATCAATAAACCAAGTTATATCTATATTTACTTTGAAAATTATTTTTTTCAGGTCAAACCCCCGATCCCGGGTTTATGAAGAAAAAAGTGGTTAATGAACGTTTAAATAAACCATTTCTTTTTTAGGGTTTGAAATTTGGATTACTAAACCAAATTTACGAATGATCAATAAATCCATCTTTTACTCATATTTACATTCCATGTCAATTTAGGCCAAATTTTTTTGGGGGATTTTTTTGTCTTATCATACATTGTCCAAACAATCCAAAATAAACAACCCATGAAACAAATATTACTAAACATATATTATCCTACAAAGTAAACAACTCATTAAATTCATATTCATTCCCTTAACCATCATTTAAACCATTTACAACCCAAACTATCGTTTTCAAAAATTGCCAAAGTAAACGGATAAGATGACATTTAGCAATCTATGTAAGCTTATTTCTGTAAATACGACACAAAAAATGATCATTCCATCATTGAAAGTATGCGAAAACGTAATATAAGTATGAAATTGTCACCTATTATATCTAATCATTACTTTTACATACACACTAGAAAGGGGCCGATTGATTATTCTTTTGTTCTAGTTATGTATTGTATGAGATGTGGTGCTTATATCTGTTTATTTCGAAATATGAATGAAGATGTAATAATTGATAGGCATGTATTCCAATTTCCAGCCTAACATGTTGTAGTAAAAATATCAATACAATTTCCTTAAACTAGTTGTTGCTAGATAACTTACGTGCCATCTTCATTAGAAGGTTGGTCAGGATTTACCATGACTTGTATGAAATCCTTTTAACACGTAGCCTTGAACATATGATATTTACAAAATCTTGTCCAGCAGATGCCAATGGAAGCTCCTTTGAATCATATTCTTCACAATTTTGTACAATGGTAACATTCCTAAACATCCTATATAAAAGATAATTGGCCCAATCTCTAATTGGCCAAGGTAGTTATTGTTTCTAGGCTATATTAAGCAAACAACCAACTCTTCTACAAGGAGAATCTGAAGGAAATGGGAGGAAAAATAGAGCTAAACTTTTATTAGAAACTTCCTGGCATCATGGATATATATACAACCTCTTATATAATTGCTATTGAGTCATGCAAACAAAAGTTGTGCACACAAACATCTCACAGAACCCTAATGTGCATCAAAAGAAATGAAACCATGTATCTGGAAAGAAAGAAAAGGAAGAACCTAAGTTATGCAACACCTCAGATTCAAGTAGTTAATGCATCGAAAGTTCTTGTACCACTCTGGATGGAGCCACTATCAGCCAAAACCTGCCAATTACCCACCCATCAGATTTTTTACTATTCTCACCATCTTTAAATTTTGACACCAGCACAAATATCCAAAATCAAAATTTCAATCCTTTAGCATTAACTGTTGCAGATGCAATAACTCCAACATGGCCTTTTCACATTTATTGTAGTTGATATTTTCGATTTCGTGGTTCCCCATTCTTTATTTTTATTTATAATCAAAGTAGCATGTGTATGCGAGGATTAATACATGCGAATTCTGAAAATACTAGCATGATACACTAGTGAGCATTTGGACTAGTGTATCAATTATAAAATTCTTGTGCCTGATGAAAATTGCAGTTTTAATTACTTCTCCAAAGTTTCCATAACATAAAAGAAACATTTTATAACACAATGTTTAAAAATTAACATATCAAGACATATATTGTGTTAAAATAATTAAAAATTAAACACAAGTTATGGGTAAAATGATTTGGTTTGATATTCAGATGCTGATTAAAAAAAAAACAAAAACAAAAACAAAAACAAACAAACAAACAAAAATAGTAGAATTGAAAACCTCTTCAAACTTCAAATTTTAGTGCCAATTGACCTTTCACGTTCTAAACCTTTTAATTTTTCTATTATTTTTTGGCATAACAAACTCCTCATGTTCTATAGTCCTAAATTTTTATTTGGTGCTTTGTTATCAATTTGATAGTGGGATCCCATATATGTATCTATATATAATCAAATATTTGAATATACATATATATATATATTATACACTATAATTGAAGGAGAAAAAAAAAAAAGAAAGAAAGAGAAAATTCCAGTGGGGTCCTGAGAACTCACTGCCTCTGGTGTGGTGTCGCCACTGCTTATTCTAATGCTTACCACATAAAGAGGCTTCCAGAGAGCAAATTGAAATGCAAATATTCACATTCATTTTACAATGACGATAGTACACTCTTCAGTAATGAGGATATTGATCATTCTTATGTCAATATTCTTTGATCTTTCCACATGCACAAATTTATACATGATTAGATAGAGAGAATAGAGGTCAAACTTTCAAAGGTTCTTTTTTCCCATCTATAACAATCCAAAAATGTTTCCCTAACTAAAATTTTAACCTACCATTTTTTAAACGATAGTCGTTTCTACAATTACGAAATTTGTTTAATCATCAAAATAATTTCTTTGCATCCAAAAAATTT
>JACFYI010003325.1:166771-179595 GCA_014898755.1 Handroanthus guayacan | reverse complement strand
CTCGCGAAGTCCCAAAAACTTATTTTCTTCTAGTGGTTTAGTAAAAATATTTGCCAGTTGATGATCAGAGGAGATAAATTGAATTTTAATATTATTACGAAAAACATGATCACGTAAAAAATGGTGTTTGATTTCAATGTGCTTGGTACGAGAGTATAAGATAGGATTTTTTGAAATATTAATAGCGCTTGTATTATCACATAAAATGGGAACAGGTTTAGTCACAACACCATAATCATTTAAAACTTGTTTAATCCACAGTACCTGTTGACAGCAATTTCCTAGAGCCATGTATTCCACTTTTGTGGTTGACAAAGCAACTACATTTTGTTTTTTTCCGCACCATGATACCAGACATTGTTCTAGCAGTTGTCATCCACCACTGGTGCTCTTTCGATCAAGTTTGCAACCAGCAAAGCCGGCATCAGAGTACCTTATAATATCAAATTCTTTGCACTTGGGATACCATAATCTAATATATATGGTTCCATTTAAGTATCTTAAAATCCATTTGACTGCACTGAGATGAGATTCTTTAGGATTTGACTGGAACCTGGCAACATACAGGTTGCAAACATGATATCTGGACGACTTGCAATTTAATATAATAAATTGCCAATAATACCCCTGTAGATTTTCTCATCTACAGGCTTACCGTCGTCATTAGAATCAAGTTTGGTGGAGACACTCATGGGGGTAGGAGCTGGTTTGGAGTTGTTCATTTGGTACTTCTTTAGTAATTCCAGTGCATATTTTTCTTAATGAATGAACGTTCCTTTTGGAACTTGTTTGATTTGAAGTACAAGGAAGAAATTTAATTCCCCCATAAGACTAATCTAAAATTCCTGTTTCATGCTACTTGCAAACTTATAACAAAGAATTTCATTAGTAGCACCAAAGATAATGTCATCAACATAGATTTGAACAACAATAAAGTTTGTTTTTGTTTTTTTTGTAAAGAGAGTAGTGTCGATGATACCAATTGTAAAATCATTTGAGATAAGGAAGTTGCTCAGATGTTTGTCCTAGGCTCAAGGAGCCTGTTTTAATCCGTAAAGTGCTTTGGTGAGTCTATAAACATGATTTGGAAGATCAGGATTAACAAAACCAGGTGGTTGTTCAACATAAACTTCTTCTTTAATAAATTCATTTGAAATACAGGAAAGTTTTTGTGAGATGCAAAGGTAAGAAGCATGCGAACGGATACTAATCTAGCTACGGGGGCGAATGTTTCATCATAGTCAATACATTCTTGTTGACAGTAACCTTTGGCAACAAGATGTGCCTTGTTACTTGTGATTTTACCTTCTTCGTCGAGTTTGTTCTAGTAAACCCATTTGGTACTAATAACTGGATAATTTGAGGGACGCTCTACAAGGTTCCATACTTAGTTTTTCTCAAATTGAGAAAGTTCTTCTTTCATGGCAATTATCCAAGATTCCTCATTGAGAACTTCCTTGATATTTTTAGGTTCAATAGTCGACAAAAATGCACATCCAGAATTTTCAGTAGTGAGTTGAGTTTTTGATCTGGTAGTAATTCCGGAATAAGGGTCTCCAATGATGTTGTTGGTTAGATGACTGGAAGCATGTTTGAATTTTCTTGACTTTAGTTCTTCTTCCAGATTATTGTTATTGTTACAACTTGATGTGGTTGAGGAATCAGGAGGGACATCAGTTTCTTCCAGCTCAACAGCAGTTTCCGTACTCGAGCAGATCTCAATTTGACCTGTATGTTCATTACTCAAGGAATCCTTGGCTATTGAGAGGTTAGATTCATCAAATGCAACATGCATTGATTCTTGGATGGTTCTTTTCCTGATATTAAAAACTCTGTAAGCTTTGCTATGAGTGGAATAGCCAACAAAGATACCTTCATCAGATTTGACATCAAATTTGGTCAGGTAGTCTCGATCATTTAAGATGACACATTTACAACCGAAAACACAAAAGTATCCAATATTAGGGGTTTTTCCAAACGACAGTTCATTTGGTGTCTTCTTAAGAATGGGTCTGAGAAGAACACGATTTGAAACATAACACATTGTGTAAACAGCCTCGGCCCAAAGGAATTTTGGGAGGTTGTATTCATTAAGCATGGTTCTAGCGATTTCTTATAAAACGCGATTTTTCCTTTCAACAACACCATTTTGTTGTGGGGTTCTAGGGGCAGAAAAATCATTTATATAACCATTTTCTTCACAGAAATGATTGAATGCATTTTTCATCAAATTCCGTTCCATGATCACTACGAATTCTTTTTATGAAGTAGCCTTTTTCATTTTGAAGTCTTTTAGAGAGAGAAATAAATGCACTTAATGCATTATTTTTGTTTGCAAGAAAGAGAACCCAAGTGAAACGTGAATAGTCATCTACAATAACAAATGTATATTTCTTACCTCCTAGAGAAGTAGTGTTCATAGGACCAAAAAGGTCCATATGAAGAAGATCCAATGGTCACTTTAAGGATACTTTATTTTTGGTTTGAAGGTGGTTTGAATTTGTTTTTCCTTCTGGCACGCATCATAGATTTTTTCTTTTGACAAGTTTATTTCGGGAATACCACGAACGAGGTCTTTCTTTGAGATGTGAAAAATTAAATCCATATTGACATGACCTAGTCTCCTATGCCATGTCCAGCTATCGTCATGAGAAACAGTGAGACACTTGACATTTTGGAAGGTTAGATCATTCAAACTAGTGCAATAAATATTTTGTTTCGTGTAGCAATAAGGACGATGGTATCATTGAGCTTGATGATGCAGTGTGTGGGATAAAAGAGAACTTGATAACCACTGTCACATAATTGGCTTACACTAAGTAGGTTATGCTTGAGTCCTTCAACAAGCCAAACATTTTTAATGACAGTACTAGATTTAGTACCAACAATACCCTTACCAATAATGTGCCCTTTTGTATTGTCAGCGAAGGTGACGTTCCCTTCGCGGCAATAATCGAGTTTGATGACGAGCGAAGCATCATTGGTCATGTGCCTGGAACATCCATTGTCTAAATTCTACTTTTTGTTGCAGGATGATTCCAAGACACTTCCCTGAAAAGAATGTTATCTCGGTTTAGGTCCCCATACTAAGCTAGGTCCTTTGACGTTAGAATCATGCAGTTTAGGCATCCACACAAGTTTTGTGCCAATTAGTTTTTTGAAAGGACGCTCAAAATTTATGTGCCCATATTTTTCGTATGTGAAACATGTTTTGTTAGAGTGCTTTTGGTTTGATGAAGTATGCTTGCCTTGAATTTTTTTTGTGTAAAAAGTGCGGTGTGTTCTAATGCTAGTGATTTGCTTTATGTGCTTAATATTTTCTTTTTGGAAGTGATTTCCTTTTATTGGAAAGAGTGTGGTTTTAGCGAGAGTCTTTTGGTTTGAACAAGATGGATCTTCAAAGGTCCTTTTCATCAAGGTTTCCTTTTCTTTAATAACTCTCTTTAGAGAAAGATTTTGTTCATGTATAGTGTTTAACTCTTTCTTGAGAGCATTTATCCAAATGAGTTTACTTGAGAGTTGATCCACTTGTTCTTGTAAAGAGACATTTTTCTTTTCAAGAAACTCAACTTTTATTTGAAATAATTTCAACATTCTTTGTATATCAAGACTGGTATCATATTTTTCACAGTTTAAAAGTGAATCAGGACTTACTTGTTTGGTAGCCACGAGACAATCTTTTTCATTTTGGAAGTCATCATCAGAGTCATCCCAGGTGGAGGGCATTGCTCTTGACTTCCCTTTTTGATTTCTTTTGAGCCTTGGACATTCAGACTTGATGTGTCTAAGTTCCTCGCATTCATAACATCGAACGGTGTCAGATTTTCTTGGTTCCAGATTTGGTCCTCTTTTGTTGGATTTGTCATTTCGAAATCGGCTTTTGATGTTACTTAGTTGCCTGAATCTTTTGGTAATCATAGCAAGTTCTTCTTCAAGCTTTTCATTATCCATGTCTTCTAGGTTTTCAGGATCGGTATCATAACTGGAATTAAAGGCAATGTTTCTTTTCGCTTTTGAATATGATAAATCTGACTTATTGAGGAGTGTCATTTCGTGAGAAGTCAGTGATCTAATTAGTTCACTGATAGTCATTTTGCTTAAGTTGCGGACTTCTTGTATGGCAGTCATTTTTGGCATCTAGGGGTGGGGGGCAAGGATGTTAAGATTTTTCGAACTTGATCTCCTTCAGAGATATTTTTGCCAAGAGAAAACATGGGATTGACGATTCCCATGAACCGGGCATACATCTGACATATGGTTTCATCTTGCATCACTTGGAACATTTCAAATTGGTGAGTAAGAAGAGCAATTCATTCTTCTCTAACCTGAGTGGTGCCTTCATAAGTTATTTGAAGCATGTCCCACATCCTTTTTGTTGTGCTGCATGTACTGACACGATTGTATTCCTCTCTTATGAGAGCACATGATAGTATATTTTTTGCTTTGGCATTCATGGACATAATTTTCTTATCTTCAGCTGAGATCTCCAGCAGCTCCTTTGGATTTGTGATGTTATCGAGGTCTTTGATAGGAGTGTTGGAACAAATGCTAACAATAAACCAGAGATCAAAATCTATTGCCATAAGGAATTCCTTCGTTCGATTTTTCCATGTAGAATAGTTAGTTCCATCAAAGAGTGGAGACCGGGTGTGGGATTGTCCTTTTGCAATTACATCAAGCATGTTAGTGGCCATCAGGATCTTTAGCTCGGGTTGTTAAGCTGCGTATAAAGAGCACATGGCTTTGGTACCAACTGACAGTATAAAAGTGCCTAAGATGGGGGGTGAATTTGGCTCTTAAAGATGATGATATAGTTCTATTTATTTTTCTTTTTCCTTTTTCTTAAAACAATTTAACAAGAAAGTGCAAAGTTAGAATGGCACAATAATTTATAGTGGTTCAGTTTCCCTACTCCACTACCTAAGTTATTCACTTAGGATTTTTTAACCTGTCAATTTATTAATCTTGATAAGAGCACAGTCTGTATAATGCAATGTACAGAAGTATATAAATTGACAGAGCTTAAGGAAGAGAATTGCTCTTGATACAGAGAGCAATATTATGTTTCTCTGCAATCTGAAAAACTCGTATGGACAAGGAGAGGTGTATCTTAGTTTTTTCAAGATCTGATGCTAATGGAAGTTCTTCTTGAAGTGCAGCTATACTGGTGGAACTTCTGCCAAAATCCTTCCCAGGTATCTTAGTGGATTGATGCTTGTAGCTACCACAATACTGAGTAACTTGGTCTCTTCTTCTGTACCAAAAAGTTTTCTTTCAGATTTGCT
The DNA here is from genome assembly GCA_014898755.1 of Handroanthus guayacan. Lineage (NCBI taxonomy): Eukaryota > Viridiplantae > Streptophyta > Magnoliopsida > Lamiales > Bignoniaceae > Handroanthus > Handroanthus guayacan. Next base: position 174,310 of record JACFYI010003325.1, on the reverse strand, counting down.
TCCAGAAGAGTAGTTTGTTGCTTCTTTTCACTTATTGCCAAAGTCCCTCAAGAAACATGCAAACAAAACACAACAGAATAGAGAAAAAGAGTTAGACAAAAAGAATGTTTAGTTTTTCAAGCTAGAAATCTCAAGTCTTTTTCTTTTTCTCAATTCGTTGTTTTATTTCACTTTCTTTTCAACTATACATAGAGGCAATGTGATGAGGAGCTTGCAAGATAAGTTATCGTTTGAAATGGCTGAGAATGCATTAATTATCATGTCAAAAGTTACAAGCAAATGTTTAATAAGAATGCATTGGATAAAGTACACATATGTACTAAAGAGATGATTAAGACAGCTAGCATTCCTAAGGATGGAAACCTCAGTCAATCAAGGAATAAATAATAATATGGAGACAAGTTGTAAGGGATGTGCAGATCCTTATAAATGACAGACAAAGATACTATCATATTGAATGCAATTTGAACGTTATCATAGAGTTGTCATAGAACTGGTACAAGAAGTGAAAACAGCAGAGGAACTTGTCAGAATAAAAAACATTTAACAGAGTCATTTTGCTCCTTGGGTAGTAGCTACAAATGTTATCATCTCGGCTTTCATAAATGACCAAGAAATACACATTTGCTCAGAGTATTTCCAAGAACCACTATTCCACCAAGTGTGAACACATAACTGATGGTAGCTTTGGTTTCATCTGAGTTAAAAACTCAATTAGTATCACTGTACCCTTCTAGTACAGTGGAATACCCAGAACAATATATTCCATAATATATTGTACCTTTTAAGTATCTCAATCCTTTCTCTATGGCACTCTATAAATTGGGAATATTTAAGTTGAGCATCCGGATCACTATAATTTTCTTAAGTTTGATAAAAGGATCATAGGGTATATACTTACTAATTTACAATCAAACTTATCATACTCCTTTAAAATCTTTTCAATGTAATGTGATTATGTAATTGTGATTTCTCCTTGAGACATAACCACCTTAATTCCCAAATTACATCAACTTCACCTAAGTCTTCATATCAAAATTTGTAGACAATAGAAACTTCGCATCTGTGTTAGCATCAAACATTAAACTATCATCAACATGGAAGCACAAAATCATATGACCAAATTCCCAATGTTTACTATACAAACATTTTTCAAAATCATTAATTGTAAACACATCTCATATAATAATTTGGTCAAAATTTTTCACGTCACTGTGTTGGTGCTTGTTTTAAGCTATATAATTATAACGCCTCAGGACCTAGGAATAATTGTCCCTAGGCCGGCAACGCTACCTGTGGGCAGGTAGACCTCAGCGGAGCAACATACATACAAGAAAAATAATAACTAAACAGACACTAATATACATTTATACATAGGCTTTAAAATCATTGCATAAGTCATCCCATTACGTCTACAAACTAAACATACTATATTTCCATAAATTTCCCATAAAGTATAGTTCTAATGGCTACAAACCACATACTAGGGGTTTTACTTATTACAAGCCATACACAAACTCTTATTCGCAAACGTACATTCCCGTCATTTATTACAAAAGAAAACACAAAACAAAAACGCATAATAACAACCCAACAAGCCTCCAAACTTTATTCACCTACACGTGGTAATATAATTAAATAAGTTCACTGATTTAGTGAGAATCATAGCTATGGAATGGTAAAAGAACAAGAAAATCCAACAAATTCGGTATAGAGGCAACAAGGCAATAATTGAAATAAAACATGCTAAATGATTGTGATAGTTGCATAAGCAAAACATAATGAGTAGCTCGACGAGAGCATAAAACAGGTCAAGAACGTAATAACAAATAGGACAATTGCATAGCAAAGGCAGAGCTAATATTTGGTAGATCCGTCACCCTTATATTTCCAAATATACACTCAACCATTATCTCTCCACAGGTCCCGCACTTGAGTGGCCATTCGAGATGGTGACCCGATCATGTAGTGTGACAAAATTGTCGATGTTCCGCATGTCACAGGCTAGTCATTGGAAAACCTATCTTAGGCTTCCGCGGAACTACCTAAACGAATAGGAAACCCTCTAGAGGATTAACTGTCGGCCCGACGCCGCCAAACATCCCTCCTAAAGTTTTTCAAGGGCCCGTTAAACATTCACACAATAGGTTTTAAAAGAAACAACATTTGTCCGAATTAGAATATTCAAAGTTCAAATGAGATTCGAACATTATCAATCGATTTGGATCGAATTTTGAATATATAAATTATATATTCGGATATAGGAGAGCGTAATGGAGTGAAATATGAACATAAAAAGGCAAAACAGGTTAAACGCAAGCTTAAACGTATTCTGGAATGGGCGCCACCATTCACAGAATGGGCATGGACGTGCCTACAAAGCCCGAGACTATTGCCTTGGGTGCACAATTTTTTCAATTTTTTTGAATTTTTTTTTAGTTCCTTATAATAGCAGAGGGTCAAATATAAAAAAATTAGACTTAGTTTGTTCTATTCATTATCAAGATTTTTAATTTTCAAATTTTAGAAAGAAATTTTGCAAAAATACCAATATTTATGTTCTTAGGTTTTCAAGAGATTTAAGCCTTCTCTTGTCCATCATGTTAACTCCAACAAACTTCCATCATACTCAAGGAAGCAATAACATTTAATAAGGCCAAAGGATTCAATAGGAATAAGTGTCCAAAGTAAGGAATTTCTCATATGGTCTCATCATCATAACTCATCAAATTCAACAAGTGGAATAATCACAACAAACTTTCATTTCATAGCAAGATATCAAAAGAAGAAGTATAGCTATAATCTTTATATTTGTGCTAATAACCTCAAGGTGTTGGTAACAAACTTCAATCCTTCAAGCAATTCTTATAACAATAATTATCGTAAGAGGTTACAATATATTCTTCGAAGCTCAAATGAAGAAACTCTAATCACAAAACCCTACATAAATAGAAGACTTACCAAGTACTTTAACCTCACTTTTTCTCCTTTTGATTGATCTTAAAAGTTGAAGTTGATAAGTAAAAAGATGAACTTGTTCTTGTTTGCTAAGAAGACAAGAATATGAAGAGAAGATGTTGTCTTGCAATATAGAAGTATAAAGGGGTGTTTGTCTTCCAATTTTCTAGCTAAAGAGATGTGTTTGTTTTTCAAGACAAGTCTTCAATTTTATAGAAGAAATTGTTGGGACTTAATTGCCATTTCAAATTTGTATAGGTTATGTGTCAAACCCTCATGGTATGTAGCATATTAGCTTAATGATGATGAAGACTTGGATATGGATTAATCTTCATTTTATAACACAAATGTCCCATTTTAGATAAGAGGGAATTCGGCTGAGCTTATACAATATATTTATTTATTTTCTTTATTTATTTGTATAATTGGTGAATTGAGTTCGGCTTTAATATATTTAGGCTCAAATTTCTGGGTCAACGTTTGGACTAAAATTTCTTTTTTGGCCAAAATATTGTATGTGAGAATTTTCGGGTGTAATTCTTTTTTTTTTTTAAGTGATAAAATATTTTTGGTTGTGAGAAAAATCTCAAATTGAAAAAAAATCGGTTGCAGATTAGGGTTTTTCTCAAAAATATTTTAAAAACATTTACCAATTGAAAATCTTATATTCTCTCATTTTAATATTTAATGAGGGAATTTTTTTAATATTGCCATTAGGCATACAAGAAACTCATATTATATTTTTCATAGGAAATATATTAATTTTCAAAAATTGTAAAATATCTCTTGAATCCATAATATATTCACACGAATATCAGCGATATCAAACTTTGTAATAAAATCACTATAATTAGGATTATTTAAAGAATATGCAATAAACACACTGTCAACAATTTGTGGTCTTAACTTATTTCCCTTTTTTTTTTTTAACCTCTAGCTGAGCACCCCACATTCTAAAATATTTCTAGAAATATACAAAATATGCATCAAAATAAGCTTGAAACTATATCATGCCAGAGATACAAGAATCATTGCAAAAGAAAATGGGACAACAATGTACAACATATATCTTGTCTTGTACAATGGGACATAGTGGCATTTTTGTGAATTTCCATCCAATAAAAAAATGATTTACGATTTTATTTGTCAAATGGATAAATAGGAACATTATAATCTTTATGCCAAAGTCGGATTCTAGGTGTCCTTTTTTTTTTAATTTATTTTTGGGGAAGCCAAAAAAATAAGAAAACAATCCTTTCCCAATTCCAATTAATCATGCAAACTCCATCTACTTCCAATTTCTGAATAACCGACACACAAACAATTCACGCATGCTAAAACCTCTGTCAATTGTTTGCCGCAAAGAGATTCTTTTTTTCTTTTCTTCTTTTTAAATTAATATGAATCATAATCTCAATTTTTTTCCATAGTTTAGTTTTAGTCTCAACCAAAGTGCTTTAAACTTGCAATGAGCGTGATACACAGGCAACACAAACCATTGAATTAATATTCCCATATCACTAAATATTATTATTAGAGGCCCATCGACTAACATAACCACGTGTCTGAAACTGTCCAAACTTTAAACTATCACCTGGTTCGAAATCAATGTGTCCCATAACAAAAAACAATCCCAGGATTGTCAATCTAAACGTATGTGTTTCTGTCACCTACGAAAATTATTTTCATGATACTTTCTCTAATTTGATGGAATTATGATCTTCAACCAAAACCATTTTAAGGGAAATGATTAGCAAACTTTTAGTGTGTGCACGAATTCTATTCTAAAATGGTTAGAAAAATATAATGCCAAACACACACTAAACATGATAAATAATATCAGATCAAATAATTTTAAGAACGAAAAGAAAAAAAAAAGGACTTGGTTCCAACCATGCAAAATTATGCTTTCTTTAGAGTAGAATTTTGTCATTGCCTAGGTGCAAAGAGATTCGACATATACTACCTAGATATAAACAGATTCAACGTCTACTCCCAAAATACAGTGAACCTTCAGAGATTTTTCGTGCACTCAAACAAGAATCTCCACGAGCTTAATAATCCTTCAATCACCTAATTTGATATGAAAATATGCTCAAACAATTTGAAGAATTTTAAAGGAGTAATAAAGGGTGTAGAGAAAATATTTGGAGAGAAAAGGAATGTAAAAAACTTGTCGTATATAAAAAACTTTTTGTATATATGACTCAAAATAAATGAAGACATATTTATAGAAATGTAAATACCTCTTAGAAAAGACATAAATTTAAATTAAAAGTTGTTACAAATTTAAAATAAAGGGGTGACTTATTTTAAATTTAAAATTGTGATTTTATAAAGACACCTTTCCATATATTTAGTATTTTATTTTTTGTTTTAGAAACACAAAATATCTAATATGAATTAAATCTAAAATATCATTTGAAGATTGTAGTAGTGGAGAATAGTAATAGAAAGGCATAGATTTTTATTGATGTCTTCTTTTTTTATTTGAAGAATTGAAAATATATTTATTGGGAGGTTTATAACAATATAAACAAAAAAAATAATTTGTTGAATCTCAAAGGATGTTAGGATTGTGAGGACTCTTTTTTTTTTTGACTGTTTTTCTTTTATTACAAAATTGTGGTATATAAATATTGGATGATATCAATACAAGTCTCATGGATCTGATAGGTATGACCCGTGGATCTTTGATGTGATAGGCTTGATGTGGGACTAGACTTGAACAGAGTTAAAATGAGTTTTGAGTCTATTCAATTATTCATAGATTCGAGTTTGTCATAACTCACTCAATTACTACTCCTAGCTAAAGTACCAAAGAAATATCATAGGATATTAATTCATTGGTTATTACTTCACTATGAAACACGTAAGAGATACAAATGCAATTTAAAGATTATATTGTAGACAATGAATTAAAATAATAAGGAAAAAAGGACTAAAAGAAGCACAATTAAAGAAAGAAACTTGTCTCGATACACCATAACTGGAATTAGGACTTGCATTTAATATTTCCACGAATAAGAATGTCAAAATGTACCAATTGTTATAAAAATATATAAAAATATTTCTCACAATTAGTGGACAATCCTATCATTTAACTAATAATAGAATAGAATAGTACAACATCACTTTGAAGAATGCTAATATTAATATCAACGCCCAAAATAAAATTTAGGGAAATTTACCTCAACACCCAAAACATATACAATACAATAACATCCTATACATATTATAATCAAACTCTCTAGAAATGAAATAAATTAATTGAAATATTTCAAATAAACTCTCTATAATCCAATTAGAGAAGATATTATTATAATTTTTTTTTATTAAAGGGGCATTTCTATAAATAGATCAAACTTCGACAGTGTATTGAGGCAATTATTCATAAAATTTCTCTCATTATTAATGGGGCTGCTTGGAGATTACCCAAAATGTGGGGAGGCCAAAGCCAACATTTCTTTTCTTCTTTTCTTTTTGCATATAGTAATGAGCATTTAATGCTTATTGGGAGTCGCAATAGTGCCCAACACCAAGTTGTTTGGATCTTGCATAGTGCAATTATGCATGTCCCTACATGTATATATAACTATATATATAGGTGTATGTAATATTATATATGTATATATATACATATATAAATATAAAAATATATAGTAAGGAACAATCATATTTTTTCACTGTAATTTATAGGCATAATGTTGTGCCATACAATTATTGATTGTACTTGATCCTTTAATTTAAAAAACCATGCTCTATTTACTTAAAATATGATACAACTTGCACATTTGATGTAAAAACAATTTCTTGCAATTAATTAAAAAGGATAAAACTTAATATTCATATATGAAGTAACTGCATATGTCTTCAATTATATTTATTTGAACCTCTAATATCTGTTATGAAGTTACATGTTACGTGGAAAAAATATTTTATTTTGTTTTGAATTTTATTTTATCGTTGTAAAATTTAAAGTATATAATTTTTTGTTGAACTTGTTTGGTTTTATGATTTTATTACAATTTAAATAAAATTCTATGGCTTCTTTTTTTCTATTTTTAAATGTTTTTTTTTTCTTTTGAAGATATAAAGGATCCAATTTATATTTTGACTAATGGGATTATAGTGAATCATTATCAACCCTAGATCCTATATGGTTCTTTAAACTCTAAATATATTTGGAAAATAGTCAAATAAAATAATTTTCCTGATTTTCTTGAATAGCTAAATTGAAAAAAGATTTAAGACAAAAGCAAAAAAAAATCCAACAAGAACAAGGACAAGAAAAAAAAGCTTTCCCACTTACAAAGCTAAAAATAAATTGCTGCAGCATCTCCTATTTGCTATTTCTCTTCTTACTTTCTACAAATTACCAACAGTTGTCAATTATTTTCGCCCTCTCTGTCTCCTCTCTCTACAAATTTGGAAATACCCTTTTGGATTCTTCAACCAAAATTGCAGCAACTAAGTAATGTGAGGAAGTAGCAGAAGCCAAAACCCTACTGGCAGCAGATGTTCTTCGGAAAATCAAAAGTGGGATGTAAATTTTTCATGCTTTAGGTGAAACAATTAGAC
>JACFYI010003325.1:89384-128791 GCA_014898755.1 Handroanthus guayacan | reverse complement strand
CAACAAATTAAAAAAAAAAAAAAATGGTTCTTTCACATCACTCATTTTTGAAAAATATACAACCAGAGCCCTATCAGGGCTTTACTTCAACAGTATCTACCATGGTACTTGCTGCAACCATAGGCAATTAATGTCTCATCAAATTACATTCCACAGCACAAGACAGTGAACAGACCATCCATGAAAGTAGAAAACCAAAAATCTTGTCAAACTTTTGGCATACCGGCGCCTTATTACCAGCACATGCATGTTAACTGTTCCGATATAATAAGAAGCATCAACAATCTTTTAGGAGAATTCCACTCATCTTATATATTATGGTAAGTACAAAAATCTCATTTTACCATTACAAAGGTATACACAATGGAAGCAGCATCAGAACGCTGAGTTAAAAATAACTCTCGTTTTAGACATGGGAAATATGTTCTTGGGGACTTCTATCACATGATCATCCCCATCAGCTACAATGATTCACATTCCCCCCTCTTACGCTATTGTTTGTGCATGGGCATGTGTGTGCATATATATATATATATATACATATAAAGAAAGACTCCATTTTCTGTTAGCGAAAAACCAACTGCATTTAGCAGCCATTCTAGAATATTCCCAAAATCATCACATTGACACCTTTAACGGTGTCACTTTAGCAAAAGGAAAGCTCCAAATTTCACTAAAAGAAGTTCCTTTGAGGGATGTACAGTTGTCCACAGAGAAACTTCTACTAAGTTTCACATACAGAATTATAACAACGCCTACATATTTGAAGAGACCAGCTTTTACCTGGAAAGCTTTAGTCAAGTTCCTATATTATGTTTATCTATGATCTATAAATCTGAACAAGGTAAAAAAATGAAAATACCAGAGCAGCCAAATGTCACAAAACACATTTTGGCAAAAAGAAAACATGAGACAGATTTCCTTCCCCACTTGAACCTTTCAATTTTGACACTTACAGATCTAAAAGATCAACTTATTTTAACAATCATACACTAAATTTGCTGTACTTAGCCCATATTCCTGCACAGCCCGTAACAATAATTGCAACACGTCAAGGAATTAATTCCACCATACATTGAGAATAAATCAATTCCAATTTTCCAGCTCAGAAGTTCTGTTCAGTGATCCTCATGTCATTTTGAACCAATAGCATATGGAGACTCAAACTGTCCGATCAAGTCCAGGTAGCATAAATACAAGGCCTATGATCCATTTTTTGAAGGAACGGGACTCCAGAAACCAGAAGAACAAGAACAAAAGAGTATGAGAAACAAACAGTTCAGGGTAACAGGGTAAAGCAGCAAGAAGCAAGGAGTAACGGCCATCCTTGTTTCACTCACTCAACTGATTGAGACTTCATTCCGTGGGAACAACTGATGAAGATGCAAACAAATTCATTTCCCATGCAACCCTGAAATTGTACTAAAGCCAAGCTGAACCCCACCTAACCTATAACTTCATTGGTAACAGAATAAAGTTCTTAAGCATAACATCATCAGTTAGAAAGGGCCAAAATGGGGAATAGTTTCTGATCATGTAGATTTGGTTACTTTTTCTATGCATCCACACAACAATTCAAAAGGCGACAGCAAAGTGACACTCTAAAACATCTTAATTTTGTAAGCTATCAGAAAGCAAAACATCCTAAAACACAAGAACCTCCTCTGCCCCCTACTCCCACCCTACCATTCACGAAAGCCAGTAGCATATGACAATTTCAGGAATACATCATTCCCGGTGGAATATCTAAACAGTTAGCAAGATTGTTGTTATGTTTATTTTAGATACAGTGGCCCTTATCAGATCATTAGAGCTCCTCAGGCACAACTCAGCCCACCTTCCAACATATTAGACAGATGCAATGAAAGGATCTTGTCCAGTAGATTAATAAAACAAACATAAGCAAGAATGTTCACCTGAACAGCATATACAACACCATTTATTGTGTAAAAACTAGGCCTCAGCCCATCAGTAGACACAGCACGAGCCTGCAGAAATTGTAGAAAGCAAATGAGTTGCCACCTGACATCAAAACCATTTGCAAACAAAATCCTAATAAAACTGTTTGACCTACCTGATAGTAAATTTCTGCCCAGAACAGCACAAGCAACGCATATGTTGTGAAAAACACAAGACTCGGCATATCAAGCAAGATGTGCTGAACAATCTGCGCAAAATGCAGTACTTTATCGGGAGAAATTAATTATAAGGTTTTAGAAGAAGGCAAACATGTATTGAAATGATACCTCTGGACTCAACTTTTGGACATCCCGACGAAATACGAACACTACGCAACGAACTAAACAAACAATGAAACATAAGATTGACTAAGATAAACGGTCCAACATTGCACCTGAAAGCGATACAAATAACCATGAGCAGATTATTAAAAGCGCAATATACGAACCTCCATTGACCAAGAAATTGAGAAAATGGAATACTTTCTGGGTAGTCCAACCATACTCTGGTACTCTTAATTGTATCCTCACCAATTGCACCTACAAGGAAAAAGAAATTAGGCATTTTCTTTTATGTAAAAAAAGAACATTCCACAATCTATTACATGCAAACACAACCGAAAATTTGTCTCAGTTAATTGCTATTTTCCCTTCTAACGATATAAATACAATCGCAGGATACAACAAGAAGCTAAATAAAGAATTCCCAAAGCAGTAGCAGCAAGAAATGGAATCCAGCACTTGATACCAAATTCCAGGGCAATTAAGAAGTATGAAAGTTATTAAATCAAAATCTTCCAAAAAATCCAAACCTATATTTCACTTTGAAAAAGCTCGAAAATTTAAAAGCAGGCCCTAATCCAAAACCGATTTAAAAAATTCAGCATACCTCGCACCAATTATTACAATAAAAGAAAACAAACGAAAAATCAGGTAAAGTAGCTTGAAATCTGAAAACATCATCATCAAATCACTTCCTAATGTACAAAAGAACAAAACGAAATCACACGAATCGAAAACAATACGTACCAGCGCAACAGCGGCCACGATCCCATAAAGCGCGGCAAGAAAATGGAATATACGATCCTGCCAAGCGGCCGAATGATTAACTACGTCCCACCAACTCGTCGCGTCCTTAAGGCGGAGCGCCGCCACGGCGGTAAAAGAGCCCACCACCTCAGCACCCATATCCGCAGACCGCCAATCAGGTAATACCAAAGATTTGGGATTGCGGTCGAAAAGGGATCAAATTATTTGCCGTCTACCTGAAGAAATTATGGGTTGTTGATTTAGGGGGAAATTTTTGAAAGCCGGAGAAAAGAAGGAGAGGTGGAGAAGGGACTTTATATGATGCGTCAACACGTGGACCAACGCAGGGCAAAAAGGGCGACGAGTGTTTGCTTTGAAAGGGCGGTTTTGGATTGTGTTTGTGTATGTCAAAGGGAAAACTCTCGACTCCCCCCACCCAACCTCGGGACAAATTTCGCGTGTACAAAATTTTGGATGCGTCCTCCACAAAATACTTTTGTGGAGCCCCCGAAATGCACAGGTTATGTATGGTATTCACTATTGTTTATTCATTTTTTACAATTTTAATATGATCAAATAGTTATTGTAAATACATGTTGAGTTAATACCATTTTCTTTTTTAAGTTATTGTATCGATTGATGTTATATATTTATTGCATATTGTAAATGTTAGTTCGGATATATTGATATACATTTTTTAGTCATTACTAGTATTTACTGTACAATTTATGTGTGTGTATAAAATAATTCTTTATATATGTTAAAATATAATTGCATCGAATAATTCTTTATAAATGTTGAAATATAATATATTAAAATATATTGCGGATTTTATTTGTGCGTATTTAATAATTAGAATATGATTAATATTTTTAATATAAATATAAACATAATTTAATATAAATAAATAAATTTGTGAGTTAAATAACTTTGTATTATGTTGTGAGTGGTTATTAAAGTGAGTTAATACTAAGGAGCACATTAGACATGACAAATGAAAGCATACCACCAAGATAATTACATTGGTCTCCTAAAAATAATTTATAAGAAAACTAGGATGACAATACAATTTTAACTTAGAGAACATTTACCCCTCCATTTTCAATCCCGCAATATACCCAAAAACATCTTCTCTCTCAACTCTTTTTTTCTTTCTACAGTTTAAAAATTTAGAATTTAAACACACTTCCCTCTAAAACTCAAATCCAACTTTACTTCAATAATTTTGAAGTTAGTATCCTAATTTGAAATTCTTAATTATTTCAATGTCAATTCTTATGCATTTGCTGATAAAATTCAACATGAAAAATTGGAAAATACTTGGTTGAATCCGGCCAAGACATCTGGATTTTGAGGCTAACATTGCCACAGGGTGTAGTCCTTTGAAAGGGTTGGCAATTTGGCCGGAGAAGCAACATTGAGTCAGCCGTCATGGCAAACCATGTTTAGAGAAGAATTAAAATTACTGTGGACAAGGACGTGGGACTACACTTAGTGGTCAAAGAGTTTAATTATTATGCTTGGTTTAAATATGTCGAAAGACACTCCGGTGAAGAACACTGTTTCTCTATCTAATGGCCTTGTAGTCCATCGCTAAATCATCTTGGCCAGCCGGATTGCACATATCCAGGTTAGCCAAGTTGACCCAGTTGCATACTGTTCTAGACAGAAAAATATAGCCATTTCAGTTGTAGTGCAAGCTGTATTACAGTAAATTTCATTTTTCATAAAATGTTTTACCTGATTCTGAAAATTCACTCCTATCTAATTCATGATCTAATTGACTCATGTTCATTGATTGTATGTTTAGATTAAAGTTGGTTTTGAGTTTTTTCATAAAGAAGTTTGGAAGAATTTTGAAATTTTGAAGGTGTATGGAGAAAAAGAGTTGAGAGAAAATTTAAAAAATTAAAAGGATCGGGATTGAAAATGAAAGGAGCAAAATTGTTCAACCATATTTATCAAAATCTGTATTGTATGTAGTAACTTTCAAAACAAAATCAAGTGTTACCATAATGTTTATCATTTATATTAATATTTTTTAAATGAAGTTGCACATTCTTAAATTATATAGTAATATTTACCCAATTATATAAGTAATATTCATGATTCCAATGATGAATATCTTGGAGAAAACTTTTCCAAAGTAACGCGGCAATGGACTCAAACCAAAAACTTGAAATTAATTTTGGACATGTGTATCACTAAAGATATTTTCTCAAAACCAACAATTTTTGGTAGAGATGTCTTCTTGAAAACTAATTGTGCCCAAGATACAAGACCAATAGGCTAAACACAAGCCCGATAAGCTACAAGAGATTTTTAGAGAGAGAGACGTGTGGGGAAATTTGCAATTTTAGTTCCTCAAATATTGCCCATTTCAAGTTTTGTACATTTTGTTCTAGAGTTGGCACATTTAGTTCATTTACTTTTCAATTTTGTAAATAGGATACATTTTTTCTTTTTTTTTTTTTCCCACAAATTTGGTCCATTGGGTTGCAAATTTTGAAATTGGGAATCCCTATTAGCTTCAATCGAGTCTAAATTTTGGGTATCTTGTGCTGTTTGTGAAGTTCACTTCTATGTCACTTTTTATTTTGCCACCTCAAATTGAAAAATGTTCACTGGATATTAATTCCCCAAATTGAAAAAAAAAATGAAAATCTAAAATTTTAAAAAATGCTAGAAAATCTATTGAAACCTAAAATTGTTGCCAAAGGAAAAATGATAACAAAAATAGTCAAAACTAAACACAATCTACAAATATTTGTGAACCCCATAATCAATTAGACTTAGAGCCCTAAACATCGAAAACAGAGAACCTGAGAAGACAAAAAACTAAACCAAAAATCTATTGCAATATCGCGTAGAAAAATCCAAGAACATAGAGTAAAACCATTAAACTAAGAGAGAAATTACTAAATTTCAGTGAGAAACTTCAAAATTTAGGGATAATCCCCAAAATTTGAGTGAACAAATCATAAATCTAGTAGAGATGTATGGGTGTTGGAGAAATTTTAAAGTTTGAAGATGTTGGATTGTCAATGAAAAGAGCTTCATTCGCCACCACCTTCATATGGTAATGTTTAAATACAGCCTCTAGTATGGGTCTTCGTGTAGTTTTCAAACACTAGGATAGTATGTGGTCGCTTTCGCGTGCCTTTATGGATGTTTAGTTTGTTTTATGTGCTTTATGTGTTTTTGTTGGTTTTTTATTATTTATTTTTATTTGGTGGTGGTGGATTTGTTGAAATATGTGACTTTTTGACTAAGCCTCGTCACACTGTGTTCTCTAATGATATTATTTAATGTGGACCACTTATTTGAAATTTTTTTCTATTGTTTGTTTCATATACTGTACAAAGTGAGAATCTAGATATATTATCGTTTCAATATTCTATAGCGGTCATGGTGACTTTGTTAGCTCATATGCGTACAATGGGGGAAAGGTTGTTACATTTGACTAAATTCTTCTAGATATCTTAAAGTTAAGGAATGTTAACTACCTCTATGATAGTGTGAAACTAAAAACCTCTCAAAAGTTCTACAAGATTGATGATAATGATCTAAAAGAATATGGTTAGTCTTGTGCTCAATTTAGAGAGGCGAAGATTTATATAGAGGCAGATAGTGCTAGAAAAGAAACCCATACACAAGTCAAATCCAACCTCAAGCCTAAGAGCAACCTCGGGTCCATAGTCCTAAACATTACCATCATTAAGCCTAAACACTATCACAACAAACAAAGAGGTCCAATGAGAGTGAGGATTTTGGGTCTTCTTCAAGACGTTAGACTACTCCAAAATAAGTCAGATGGTGATGACTACAGTAGCAGAGGGATTCTTTATGTAATACTAGGAGTGACAGTGACGGGAATATGATAGATAATGATTTCTTGTATGAGTCCTTATTGACTGTCATGAGGAGTGGGTTGGAAATGAGGAGCAAAATGTTAATGAGAGGAAGAAAAAAAGGGTCAAGAGGTGAGTGATAGTGAGCATAGTAAAGAGATTGCATAGGATAATGATGTGCTTTTTGACAATGAGGTATCGTCAGATAGTGAATCACATGGCTTTCATACACCTTCATTCAATTACAACCAAAAACATACTCCCAAGTTTGAATTACGCATGAAATTTAGGAACACAATTGATTTAGGAAAGCAGTCCGTGCTAAATCATCCAAACCATAAGGAACATCAAAATTAAAAAGAACAATAAAGGGAGGGTTCGTGCTAGATGTGAGACAAAGGGGTAGATGTTATGCATATAGCATGCTGGATGAGTTAACATTTTAAATTAACACAAATAACCCTACACATGCATGCCAGCCTACTTTTGATGTTTCCAATCAATGTCACATCCACCTATCTTGCTTAAAGGTTTATGAATAAAATAAAAACTAATTCAAAAAGAAAAATAGAGGGGTTCGTGCAAGATCTAGAGATGGGTGTTAAGGATAGTGTCTCTTGGTATCAAACTTGTAGAGTTAAGAAAAAGCCACTTCAGATGATTAAGGGGATCTTGTAGAATCTCTTCACTATTACCGAGGGATTATCGCTGAATTTTTCTACGAAAAAAGATCCGACAACAATCTGATAGAAATCTGTTAGCATGTGACGCAAGCTAGCGCCAGCTTGACCGAGGGAAATTCTTCTCTTTCGACGGCATTTCTGGCAGCATTTATGTCATTAGTTTAATGAGGGATAATCCGTCGGGGAGTTGCATCCAGCTCTTTCTCGTAAATTCACCAGTGTAATATCCACAAAAAATGCAATGGAAAATCTGCCGTTTGGAGTTTTTGCATCAAATTCTGATTGATATTACACCAGCACATTATTGAGGGATAATGTGCCGGAAACTCCGTCAAAAAATTTCATTGATTTATTGCTCTTTCCCGTAAATTTATTGGTATAATTTTTGCCAAAAATTGGATGAAAAATTTGACTGTTTGGATTTTCGTTGGATGGCTGACGGATATTTTCATGGTATTTACTTAAATATCATGGGATATTCAGCCAGAAAATTCCACCGAAACTTGCAAAATATTTTGGCTCCTGCTTCCCTTTTTCTTCCTCATCTTTTCTTCCCTTTTCCCACTTTATCTTCTCTTTTCCCTTACTCTCTCTCCATCTCCACCACTGTCGTTGCCACAGCCGCCGCTTCTTCGTTAGCCGCCATCTTCCACCACTACTGCTGCTCCCTTTTTCGCTGTTAGGTGAATTGGGTTTCTGTTTTTTCTTTTTTTTTTCTTTGTTTGTTTTTTTTGTATTAGTTTTTTCCTATATGTGAATTTGTACCCATTACCTCATGCATCCATGTGTTTTCCTTCTTAATTGATTTAGTATAAAACTTGACACTAAGTTGCTATAAATTAAATTGTTAATTTAACAATTACCTAGTTAATATAAAAAAATTAAGAGATTAGGGATTGACTTTTGCATTTGATTATGTATCGAAATGATTAGGGATTAATGTAGGGACTTAAGAAATTAGGGATTAACTATTGAATTGATGAAAAGTAACTATTGCAATGATTAGGGATTAACGTAGCCATTTGGAAATTTAGCTAAGTATGGATTTACATCATATAGTGAAATTTAGTACTTTAAAAAATAATAAAGTTATGGAATTGAGCAAGTGAAATTTAGCTAAGTATGGACTTAACACCGAATTTATTCTATTTTTTTTCCAACTTACTTATATATAGTCAAGCATTCAATTTGACTTGGCAACTCGTGTTTATTAGTTTCTTAACATTTCTTGGCATGTGCTATTTTAGGTTGTTATCACTCCATCGAGGTTGCTTGGTCATTTTTGCATCGCATTTTCTTTCAAGGTAATTTCCAACTTCTTAACCTTGGTGTTTCATTTTAAATAATTTATGGTATTGAGCTTATGCATGTTAGATAGAATTGGTGGATTAGGAAGGAGAATAGTCTTTGGGGGAAGTAGTGGAGCCTTCTCATTGTTTGCTATGGATATTATAATATGTTATGCATGTTGAAAAGGACTTATAAGGAGTTTTACGTTTCATTCTTTGCTATTATATGTAAATATTTGTCTGCTAACGATTTATGGTATGTTCATATAGATGTGTGTGTGTGTGTAGTTTGTTTTAAATAAAAAGCCATTTGGATTATCTTTGTTATTCCATGACGTATTGGATCAGAAAATTTTAGAGGAAACTCTGCCTAAATTTCTACTTGAAGTATGATAGACCTGGGATATACTACTTATCAAGTAATTAATTTGCCTCTTGTGAAGTAATTCACCTCATAACATTTATGAAATTTGAAACTTGAAATATTAAATATGAAACTTAAAATATCCTTCCGGTAATAACATTTATTTTATATAGTTTTTAGTTATATTACTGTTAAAATAAATTAAAACATACAAAGGATAGAATAAAAGTAAAACACGTGAAATCATACCAAATAGTTACTCTTTATTAAAAAGTATATATTAAAAAATAAACAAAGAATCCCTTTTATCAAAAGAAAAGGATCCTAATAATATCCTTGTTAACAAAATACTATACCTTTTTTTTTGAAAAAAAATAACACAATACTGTACTTAATTGCTATATATTTTGTTTGAAAAACAAAGAAACACTAATGCAAATACTTAAACCAAATAAGATCATTGAACTTAATTCGTAAAAAATGTCTACGATCTAATTTCTTAACATTTTGTCATCAAACAATAAAATATGAAACTTAAACTTAAAAAATCCACCAAATAATAACAGTTATTTCATAAAAGACATTAAATTAAAATATTAATCGCATGATTATTGTATTCTCTCATCAATGAAATACCAACAACACAAAAAACCAATAACCAATACTTTAATTTGTATCCCAATGATCTAGATGGATATTCTACCCAACAGACTATGGATGTATAATCTCAATTACCCCAAACGTGTTGGGATCCGATAGGAGTTTTTAGATGGGGTTGAAGAATTCATAGTGCAAGCATTTGGGTCATCTGCAAATGTATGAGACGGTAAAATTAGGTGTCCATGTAAAGGGTATGGATTGAAATAGAGTTGGTTATTACCTGATGATATTAGAATGCACTTACATCGGGCAGGGTTCAAACATAATTACTATTACTGAACGAATCATGGTGAATTCGAACCCCAACAAACATTTGATTTTCAATACATTGCTTCAAGTAGTGAACATCATGAGTTTCGTGATGAGCTGCATAGGCATATAGAAATGGCATACACTACAGCGGGAATTGATAAGGGTTCCTAAAGCATAGTAGTTGAGAACGAAGGCCATGTTGAGTAGTCAAATGAAGAAGCTCAATGATTTTATTAACTCCTGTTTGATTACAACAACAATTATGGGATAGATGCGAATTGTATTCTCCATTATCAATTGCAGTCAGGATGATGGCGATTAAAAGTGACTGGAATGTTCCTCATGGTACTGTAGACCAGTGCTTACAGCTCATGTCTGAGGTGGTGCCGAAAGGTAATGGGATTCCAACGAACTATTACGAGGCACAAAAGCTGATGTCTAGACTGGGATTGGTCACATAGAAGATTGATTATTGTGTGAATGGATACATGTTATATTACAAAAACTATATTAATGACACACATTGTAACTTTTACGAGGTCGTGAGTTATAAAACTCGTGTTTAGAGGAGTGGCAAGGGAAAGCTCCGAGAAGTCCCCATAAAAAGGATGCACTACTTGCCTATGATCCCCTAATTGAAGCGTCTTTATGCATCAATGAGTGTTGCACCTCATATGAGATGGCATTATGAGAATAGTAGAGCAGAAGGGGTCATGTGTCATCCCTCTGATGGAAATATTTTGATCAAACATATCCTGATTTTGCCAGCGAACCACGGAACAGGAAGCTTGGGTTGCGTGCTGATGACTTTACCCCATTCAGTCAATCAGCATCTCCATATTCGTGTTGGCCCATCATTCTTACACCTTATAAGCTACCACCAGAGATGTGTATGACTCAGCCCTATATGTGTACTGTTGTTTAAAATAGGTTTATGGTTTACTATTAAATTATAAGTTGGAAATGGTAAACAAATTTTCCAGCGAAATAGCCTCGGATTATTCGCTAGCAAGTTGAAAATTTATTTTAAATTTAATTCAATTGCCTAGGGAATTGCTGTTGGATTTTTGATAGAAAATCCCACGAATATTTACATGCAAAAAATCCAACGATAATCCGTCAAATGAAATTCGCAAGAAATTCGACGGTGATCTGTTGGCAAAAGGTGCAACATAGTAGCGATAATTATCATCAAATAGGGCAGCGGTAATCCGACAGACGACGTCCGTAGAAAATTTGATAGTGATCCTCTGAAAAAAAGGTATAACATAATGGCGCCAATTATCATTGGACAGATCAACGGTAATCTACCGTTAAATTTTTCGATGTCCTCTTCCAACGGTATTTTTTTTTTCAACCAAAGCTTTTGCGACAGATAGTGTTCCCTTGATGATTTGTTGAAAATTTTGTTTTATGGCGGAACACCTCCTTTGAAAACTTTGCGTTTTTTTGCAATGAAGTTTAATATGCTAAACTATAGGACTCTGTTGCAGAGTTGATGAGTAGAGCGAAGCCTAGGGATTTAGAGTAGGTCTATCACCCTTATATCTTCAATATTTTTCATATAAAATCCTTATCCCTCCAAACTCCCGAAGGAGCAACAGATACAGTAAAGCAAAGTCAATGCACGTGCTTTAAAATAACCCCTCAGAACCCTACCTCCAGGGTCATCCGGATTATCCTACAGATGAGGATTCGTAAGAGCTCGGATTGACAACCCAACGTTGCCCAATCTGACACTCATGTAAATTCCCAGGGCCCAACAGACTGTCATTCAGTAGGCTACGAATAAACAGGATAGTTCAAATGTATCAGACATCATGAAGCCATTGTCACGTTTTGATTAACTACTAATGATTGGATGGATAATTCGGAAACTTTGTCAATCATTTAGTTCAAACAAACTAGGATTAGACTATGGATTAGAGGATTCATCATTTTAAAATCTTAAACATACTTTAAAAAGATCGGATACGGACTCGGTTCAACCAAACGAGGTCAAAAATCACATTTGAGTTTGCTGAGTTGGGCGCTTGGGCGCGGGTTTAAAATCTTTCCAGTGGTCTAAGCGCTTGAGCACCCAGATGGGCACTTGAGCGCTCAGCCTCTGGAATGGTCAAACTTTTGAAACCAGACCCGGCGTTTAGGCGCTCATTTTGGGCGCTTAAGCACCGAGTCTCGGCCAAATTTTTAATTTTTCATCTTTTTATTTTCTTTTGATTTTTGGTTCAAAATTGTATTTTTGGGATAGTTTCATGTCCATAAACATTTATAAAGCATCGTTTTTAATATTGGTTAAGAATTTTTTGAAAAATAAAAACCGAGTCAAAACATGTCGTTATGTCCATATCTATCATTTTTATCCGATTTTAGATTATCAAATCCATCTCATAGTCCATGGTCCAAGGTTCAATAACACTCCCAAGCTCAGGTCAGACATCAATGAAATGTTAAGGGTTTAATATGTTCTTGTCAATGGTTTTGAGCATATAAATCAAGGAAACCATATCCATGATAAATGAAAGCTCAGAATAACAACAATATCATCATGAATAACATACTTATAAGCTTAGAACATGGAATAACACATAAGACATGGCATGGAATATAGGTTCAAGAATAAGAGAAGAAAACCCATAAGTCTTACTTGATCAAGTTTGTCTTGACAAAGTGCTAGATGTTCCAAGTTTTGAGTTAATCACCTAATGACAACAAAATCATATGTTAACTCCCATATAACCATATCAAATCACTTATTTAACATGCTAGCACTAAGCTTACCAAGGTTAGAGTGATCGCCCCTAAGTTCCACTTGAGTTTTCCTTTTGT
This sequence comes from Handroanthus guayacan, assembly GCA_014898755.1. Lineage (NCBI taxonomy): Eukaryota > Viridiplantae > Streptophyta > Magnoliopsida > Lamiales > Bignoniaceae > Handroanthus > Handroanthus guayacan. The sequence continues at coordinate 115,876 of JACFYI010003325.1, read as the reverse complement.
TACATAAAAAAGTATCAAATGTTGGTGAAGAGTGGAGCTGCCGAGAGTGGAAGGAAAGTGGAGAAAAATAAGAGTTTTTCTGCAGAAATTCTTGAAGACAATGGTTTGTATCAAGCCTATATTTCTTCTTTGTAGTGTGAGGGTTGCATGCAAATGAGTGGTCAAAGTTTTGGCAACCAAATCCCATGGATTAAGGTGGGTTTTTCGGCTGAGCCATGCTGCCTTTGAAAATCTGATTTTCATGTTTTCTTTTTTTTTTTTTTTAATTATTTGGGCTGAAATTGCATGACTGATTTTTGGGCTTAAATTGGATGGTTTTTGGGCCAAAATAGAATCTATTGGGCTAGAATAATCATAAGAAGTCGAGGCTCCGACGAGAGGAAATATCTTGAATGTGTGAAACTTATTTTCGAGATTAAAACATTTTTCGTTTTATTGAAATTGAAATAATTTGAGAAAATTGGCAATTTGAAATTTTAATTAGGGAAATCTCGGGGTATTACATTTGTCCAACCCATTTCCATGTATATTATGGTATTTGCCTTTCAAAATTCATATTTCAAAGTTAAAATTGGTTTGAACTTTATGGGTTTAAAAAAAAATTTGATTAGTTCTTTGCGAACCTCGTTCTTGTTCTTACACTTATAACCTTCCAATTTCTTTTCCACATTTTGATAATTATTAAATTTCTTTGTCGTATTTCTCTATACTTCGGTGGGCATTATGTTCACCAGAATTAGGTTGGTATGGAATCTCGAGTTTTTCTTGGAGCTTCAATTTTTCTTCAATGAAGGTAGAGAAATCTTTCTATTAGGAAAGTAAGCCACTACTCTACTGGTGTAAGTTTGTATTTGTTTTTGTTTTTCCTATCTTTATTTGCACTTGATTTTTATATCTATTAAATTAGGTATACTTATGGTTAACTTGTGTATGGGATGAGTATGTAACCATTATAGTCATTAGCGAAGCTATGAAGCACGCACCTAGATTCTTTATAGACGACACTTGATCAAAATGTGGATAAATTCCATACCTATAGCTTGCTTGAGATTGTGGTATTTGAATCTCATTAGTCTCATGCATGATAAGAAGGTCAGGTGAGTGACTACCATATATTGGAGTCTTACATCTTTCATTTGATTGGATAATTTAGAGTCACTATTTTGCAAAATTACTCATGTGGCCCCCTTACCGTTAATATTTCCCTACCAAAGTTGGTAGTAATGGAAAGTGTCAAACAACAATATACAGTATTTGCAGTATGTGACCAATGGTCCATTTTCAATTTTAATACAACAATAGTCTTGAGCAATGCATTTTCTTCCCTGTGATGTGCGAATAGATACGTTGAGCATGAGAACATTATAAAACTGAAATTGTAGGAGCTTTCACCATTTCAATGAAACTAAGCAACCAGGTAGCTCGTAAACATCCAATTGTTCAATCAACTGGTAGAGGTGAAGCATTTATCCATATTTTCCTGAAATATGTATTTTTCATCTATATTTTTTTTCTATAATTTCTTTCCTTTGCATGCAAATTTATTCATCTAGACTTATGTAGTTAGAACAATCTCCTCAATGTTCTTGTGGTTATAATGTAATGGTGCTTCGATTGTCTCATACAAAATAGAATCCTAGTCATTTGTTTTACAAGTGTCCGAAAGGAGGCAACAACAAAGGCCATTTCAAATGATGGGATGAATTTCAAGATATTGATTGGTATCAAGGACAAGAAAAAGACATTGATTTTTTAACCTCATCCGGTTGACATATTGTTGAGACACCAAGTCTTGTTCATTCCTATAATCAACTTACTCCTCCATGCATTGAGAATTCAAATTCAGTTTGGACAATTCATCCTGTACCAAGTCTTGTAAATGAATCATTTCAAACCTTCAACCATCATTCATTGAACGTATGTAGTGGTTGTGCGATCTTTGTGTGTCTTGTTATTGTTGCATGTATGGGCTTGGTCATGGGCCTTGTTCTTGGAAAGTTTATTTGAATGCCATTGTGCTTGAATAGGACTATGTACGCCATGTATCAGTTCCATATTTATATAAAATGAGTAGATATATTATCTTTATTAATCCTCTAGTAAAAGTTTCAACACGTTGTCTTGTCAATCCTATGTGCAAATGAGTAGATTGGCAGTATGCATAGAAGGAATCTAATTTTTGTTCTATTGTGATATAAAATGTGATCCAATCTACAATTTCATTTCCTAGCCTGTAATGTGTGGCAAAATTCTGATGATGGATGTGATCGAACAATGCTTATGATGATACAAAATCTCTTGCCAAACATAATAAATGACAGCATTACTCCCCATTTGTGTATCTTCAAATTCTACATGATAATAATTGTGAAGAATCTCTTGGAATTAATAATTTTTGTTAATGAAACTAAAAATCTATAGTGACTAGTAATTGGTGGCATATCTATATATTTCACCCACAAGTATAGTATAACTCTCCATCTACCTTCTTAGTTTATCCATTCAATTTGATTCTTAGAAAATATTACTGGTTTCTTTACATCTTTCCAAAACTTTGAGCTTCTTGTTAAAGTATTTACTGATTGTTTGTCCTGATCTTTTGAAATTGTATTTTATAATCATATGTTTTGTGTAATAGGCAAGAATCAACAAGAAAATGACTACTTTTTTTGGGGTAAACAAATTTTTCATTGTGTAGGCTCCCTACATTTTCTACTAAGTAACAACGCTTACAAAATGCATTTCTATGCATGCAGAGATTGTTGATACAGGTTTGATCATTCAATTCTACCATTTCCTTAATGTGCTTAAATTGGTTGGACATTTTCGAAATTACACTCCATGTTCTACGGGCCCTATGCTGCTTATGAGGTCATCTCCCAATTATACCAATAAATGAAGCACATGAAAATCATATCCCGAAGTAGTAATGCATAAACCAATAACAAAATTCATATTTACAACCTCCAATCCATGTCATTGTTGGAATGAGAAAACCTTATATGTAGCGCCCCGGGGTCCTAGTGCTCCGCCCTAGTTTTCGGGACGTTACTCACAATCGATAATAAATATAATTTTTCTAAAATCAACATGAACACATTATTTTAGATCGAGCTTCCTTTTAATGTATTCATTGTTATGAAACTCATTTTAAATATTTCCATGAAATTCATATTTGATTATTTTCATAAAACTTGATTTTAAGAGAATCCAATAAAACTCAATTTTTGATTTGTTTAAATTTATTTTTAATTGTTCCACGAAAATCTTTAGTGATTTTTAATAAGACATAAGTTGAACATTTGTTTAAAATGATTGTGCGATGGTAATCTCTTGGGTAGGAACAATTGATAATACTAACATAAACTTCTTGAACTTCATAAACCATAAATTACATTAATTACAACCTCTAGGTACTAGTCTTACTTCATAATTTACATCATTCACAAGCACTAAGTTTAATACCAACATTCACCCATAATTTACATATCACTGTATTCTAGCTATAAAGTTTTGTCTATGCTATTACAAACCAAAGTAACATAACCAAAGTAAAATAAAAGACAACTAATCTAAGGGCTCTCCGGTAAGGTAAGTCACTATCTCGCCGTACGGGTGAACATTAATAATGAGGTACCATCCTCCCGGGGCGCAAGAAACTGTAAGATGCACATGAACGGTATACTCGATACTTCGATGCCGCACGTGATCATCCACCAAAAAAATAATGGGAAAGCATAACCTCAGATCCGTATCACTCATCTACATATTTTAAAGGATTTTAAAATAAGTCTAGAGACTTAGTAAGAATCATAACGGGAAGTCAAAAGATGGTGGCTAAAGAATTAAACAAGACACCAAGCCAAACATTGACATTCATCTCAAGAGGATAAATGTGAGCTCGAAAAAGAATTCAAACATATTATGAATGTCAAAAATCATATACGGCTGAAACAAATATTTGGTAGATCTGTCACCCTTATATCTTCAAACATTATCAACCTTATCCCTCCATTTGCCTCTCGGGTGGCCGTCCGAGATTGGCCATTAAATATTAGGCACAGTCGATCGCGTGCCGAGCATAACTATTCGGAAACCTACCTCCAAGTTCCCTCCTAGCTACCTCAACGTTAGAGAAGTCTCAAGGGTTAGGTCGACGTGCCGTAACGCCCAACCAAATCCCCCTTGAGGTTCTCGGGGTCCAACATTCATGTATTTAGGTTTTCACATGTGGAACATTCAAGAAAAATATCAAAAATCGATATTGAATTCGAATAAATGAGATACGGGAATCAAGGAATGCGGATACAGGTATAAGAATTCTAATTGGATCATCATATAAAATTTAAGGGGCTTAGGAGATGATTTTTAAAGTTTGTTTTAAGAAAACATCAAAAATTGCAAGTTTTGAAGAGAATCTGGGCGGCGGTAATTTTCCAAGCCATCTTAAAAATACATTTTAAAGAGTAAAAATTGGCAATTTAGTTCTACAACTATCTAGACTCGACAAGCTTTCCAAGGGTGATTTTATATTAAAAATTTGACGAGTAAAACTCTAGTTATGAATTTTTAAAGTTGACACAAGAAATTGCCAAACCCTTGAATCAACTGGACCAGTTCGGGTTTACTGAATATTCTGGGTTAATTCCTATATGGATTTTAAAATTTCTTGAGCCTATTGTCATCTACACTTAACAAGATTTCTAACCTATATTTTTGGGTTCAATTTGGTGAAGAAATGAGGGATTTATAACAAGTTGAAGTAGGGGAAAGGGGTTTGGGCCAATTACAGTGTAGCCCTGCTACCCGAGAAGACTGACATATTGGGATTAAAGGGTGTTTCTGGGCGCTTTCTTGCATGGAATTGGGTGATTCTTGATTCTAATGATAACTACACTTGACAAGGTTTCAAATATTATATTGTGCAGATTTTTTGGACATGTGGTGGTCAAGTTATGAATTTTTAAAGTTAGGGTTAGTGCAAAGACCTCCCCTGTCCCAGCTGAAATGGCAGGTTCCATTCGAACTCATTTTCCTACCATTTCCCTCAGTGTTTTCAGGTGATTCTTGGTCCTATCATCAACTAGACTTAAAGAGGTTTCCAAAGGTACCTTTTATGAAATTTGTAAAGTTGTATAAGTCTAGTTTTTGATTTTTCAAAATAAGGTAAGTGCACTGTCTTTTACCCGAGAACAGTCCAGATTTCCAGTACCCAATTTCTTTTGGAAAATCACCTAACCACTAAACCTACATGATGATCCACTATCATTCTTATGTCCCTAAGGTCAAAATCATGGTTTTCCAAGCTCAAATCAGATTTTGCTCCATCAAGAATCATTATTCACATGAGAGAAAACAATCAATTCATACACAAGCCATAGTCATGAATAAGGTAACACAATCACTCTCATAAACAATAACATCAATTTTTAAGTCAAAGGAAGGAAACCATGATCTGAAATCTTGAATATAAGGTAAGGAGTGTCATGATTCTTACCTTGTATGATGAATTTGTGCCAAGATTTAAGTAGTTGATCCACTAAATCTCTAGTTACCTAGCATAGAAACAAACCTTCTTAAGTTCACAAGTTTTTCATCAAATCTACTAACTAAACTCAATCAAACTTACCCTAAGCTTGAAGATTTGAATCTATAAGAGTTTCCTTAACAACTCTCCTTTAGGTTTATGGATGAAAATTGGGGTAGGATTGAAGTGGTTGGCTTGTTCTTTTCCTTTCTCTCTTTTCAATTTTGTTCTCTTCTTCTCTTCTCTTCTTTCTTTTTTTTTTTCACGATTTTTCAGACTTTAGGGCTGAGTTTTGTGTTGTATGTGCTTTATTCCTCCTTTGTATACACTCTCCAAAGTATATACATGTATATATGTGGGTAGAATACATGGTATAACATTTAATGAGGCAAATGATGGTGTTTCCTCATTGAGCTAAGCCATGAGCTCATGGCTTGTCTAGATAATTCCACTTGTTAACACATGTGAGTATGTGTGAAGTGTGTGTTTCGGCTGAGCTACAATTTTGCTTCCATTTTTATTTTTATTTATTTATTTTTTAAAATTAGGTTTGGGCTTGGTTATGGGTTAGAATAAAAAATAAAACATTGGGCTCAATTTCCTTAGGTCCAAAGGCTTGGTTTTGGGTTAAAAATATTATATTCAGCTCATATTTGATTGAAATAATATTTTTGGTTGCTAAATCGAAGTGATTTCGCCGTTTTAAGGTCTTTTAGGCAATAGCGATAAAAATCGTTTAAAACGGCGCTATACTTTAAAATTTTGAAACAATGGGGTGAAACTGTAAATTCTAAAATCTTTTGGGCTAACATATAATTTTTGAAATTAATGGTATGGTTTTGATAGGTTTTGAGTTGAAAGAAAAATTTTTAAAATGGGTTTTCGCTTCTTAAGGGTTTATAACCGTTTAAGGGAATAAATTTTAAAACTAAGGGTTTAAATATATAATTATGGGTATCTTTTGGGGAAAAATTGTTATTTCCAAAAATTCTTTGATTGGAAATAGATTTTTCAAAATAGTAAAACATTTCTACTTGCGAGAAAATCTCAAATCGGCAAAAAATTCATTACCGATTAAAATTTTTCTCAAAATATTTTAAAATAATTCTTGATTAACTATTAGTGTTTTAAGATTTAATTTAAGGGGATTTTAGGGTCCTTACATTATAAGCATGTCAACTCCAATCATTTAACATAAAATTCATTCTTGCTAGTAATTCATAAATCCAAACTCTTACTTCAACTTAAGTGCAACAAATTATATGAACAAAATAATACACAATCCAACGAGTAATCTTTTGTTTAGAAATTTGAAAAATAGCTCTAAATTGAAACGAATTGTCTGTATCCTAAAATTCAAAAAATATTAAAAAAACAAAGGACTTGAATGAAACAACTTTACTATACACAATCGATGCCATTTATGTCTGGCAAGAACATTCATCAAAATATTTTTTTATCCATAAAATTACGAATAAGGGGAATAAGGGAAAGAAAAAAAAAAAAGCAACCATCCAACCACATAGAATAACCTAGCACAAACTAGTTCCACAACTTATTCACAGTTCCACAAGTTGAACACACACAAGGAATGAGAAGAAGAGGACAAAAGTAAGTAACTCAAATTAGTTTGTGAACACAAATTTGTAGTTAAGATGACAAAAGTTGTTGATGCCCTCCAATACCCATCGGAAAGATGTGATTAGAAATTGGGAGTAAATACTAAGGTTTCGAGGTGGGTTATTTACGTACAAACAAGCTATGAAAAAAAATATTAAACAGAGCATAGTAGAACAGAGAATAATGTGGGGATATAATTGTAATTGGCAAAACCAATCAAAGGGACAAATATATAAATTGTGTTTTAAAAATTAGCTAATCTCACCCCATAAATTACAATCTCTATCTAGAAGCCGCAAAATGAGTAACTGCTAATCTTCAAAATAGTACAGGCCCAACGTTAGTGCCGACCGGCCCGCAAATGAAAACCCACAAATCAAAAAGAAGATTATGGTAGTTAACATTCCTTATTATTGCCTATTGGATCCAATCAAACGCTACTATAGTATATTATATGATTTGTGGAGTGCTCCTAAGTTGGAATTGATGAAAATTCTTATCAAGTTAAAAAAAATGTGTATTAATTCTAAGGGTTAATTACATTTTACTACCATATAAAATTATGAAATTACCAATCACTACTTTTATGGTTTAGAAATTATAAATTAACTCCATAAGTTTGCGAAATTACCAAATCATCTATTTTGTTAGATTTTTTGACCAAAAACTAATGATATCCTCCAATTTTTCCATTTTACTATCCATTATACTTTTGTACTTGGCCATTGTGATTTTAGAGACTAAAATTAGAGAACGTCATTAGTTTTACATTAAAAAACCTAACGAAATAGATGATTTGGTAATTTTATAAACTTATGGGGGCTAATTTGTAATTTTCAAACTGCGAGGGTAGTAGTTAGTAATTTCACAATTTCAAAGGGTAGTAAACTATAGTTAATATTGGATATACCCACATCCGAATGTGGTTCATATGACCGGTCCATAATGTGAGTGGTCATGGGCCCAAGACCAACCCACTATACGTCACTAAGCCTATTAAGTTAGTGTCTTGATGGAGGGCACTATAAGTATATATATGTTAAGGTCCCTAAATCCTAGAACTAACACTACAGTTTCATACACCATCAATTAATAATTCTAGTGGTTTTAGAAGCACCTTAACAAGAGATTGCAGAAAATGCATTCAATCGGAACTACAGGAGTCCTTTTTAGCTGGTGAAAATTCAAGAAACATTGATGGCGGAAGGTAAACTCGATTTAACATTTTCGTTGCAATTATGTGTATATATGATGATTATTATGTGCTAACATTTGGTATCAAAGCATCTTATGGCATCTACCTTGATGTTCTTGAATTTGTTAGATATGGATATATGTATATGTACATATATGTTTTGGTGCATCTTTTCCTACTATAATGAAATATGTTATTTGTGTGATTATCTCTATTAAATCAGTTTTCTTTGCTTTAAAACTAATTATTGTTGAATTTCAATTACATGCTCCAGATTTGAAATTAAGCATGTTATTTGGTTCGATTATATTCATGAAATTGAAATTTTTAATTTATGAATCTATATATTTTAGATTTGATTTTCTAATTCTTAGATCTAAAATTTTTTGAAAAATTCAGTTCTTATTTTTGGGAATATTTCAATGATATGATGGTAGAAAGCTTAAATAAGTTTTGTTTGGAACAAAATGGCTTTTTAATCATTGATTACATGTTGATTTACAGTCAGGTCTATAAAATCGGTTCGTTTTTTAAATTGATTGACACGGTTGGAGGTTGAAGAAGAGGTTTTTCGTTAAAAAAAAGGGGTCTTTGGGCTATTTTTGAATCGACTCGTTAGTTTATGGCAGAAGCCCATTATAAATCCTAAGGCTTTAATAAAAATGAAGGGGCAGTGCCATGCGCCTACATGGTCTCAAACTTGAGACCTGTTATGCTAAAGACATGGTGCTCAGCCACATCACTGTGTTGATTTCTTTGTTATGAATGAATACTCATTTATTCTTGAAGCTGTTATGACGTACTGTTCACCGCACTGTTATTCGTACATAATGTTTTTAGATGTCATGTGATTCATATAATTTTTATAATTAGGGAATAGCCATAGCATCTCAAATTATATAAATTATATATTAAGTATTTCGAATTATATATAGTAATATGACATCAATTGTGATTAATCATATGAGACATAATAAATTTTATCCTACGGGAACTTTTATTATGTCTTATATGATTAATTAGGATGAAATATCAGATTATTTTTCTTAATTTACCCATAGAAATTAAGAAAGGGAATATAATCTGATAGTTTTATCATAAGGTTTATAAATCTAACTTGAATTAAAAATTTAGCTCACAGGCAATTTTTATGTCATTTAGATTCAATTTTCACACAATTTGCAATGGTAAATTGTGAATTTTGTTTTCGGCCTTATAAGCATATATTTTTATGTTATTTACAATTATGCAACCTAAATTCTCTGATATTCGTTGTGATATTCCCGAACTGAAAAGTGATAACTATAAGATATGGAAGGAGAGAATTCTTCTTCATTTGGGGCAGATGGACATTGATTATGCTATAGGGAAAGATGAACCATCTGCAATTACAAATACCAGCATTCCACAAGAAATTACTCTTTATGAATGATGGGAGCGATCTAATCGCCTTAATGTAATGTTTATAAAGATCAAAATTTCTGCTTGTATATGTGGTTCAGTCGATCCGCATGACAAAGTCCATGGCTTGCTTAAAGTCATAGACGATTAATTCCTCTCTTCTGAAAAGGCATTAGCAAGTACCCTTATTATGAAGTTTTAATCCCTAAGACTCACTACTGTAAGAGGTGTGCGCGAGCACGTCATGTAAATGAGAGACATTGCGGCTCAATTAGGAAACCTCGAGATTGAGATGTCAGAATCTTTCCTGATCCACTATATCTTGAATACTTTCCCACAACACTATGGCCATTTAAGATCTCTTGCAACATAAAGATAAATGGTCAATTAATGAACTTATGACCATGTGTGTTCAAGAAGAAGAAAGGCTTGTAATGGAACTGGGAGAGAGTGCAATGTTGGCAAAGCAAGGAAATGACAAAGTTCAAGCCAACAAGAAGGGAAAGGGTATTATACCTGCCCAAATTGATATTAAAAAAGAACCTAAGTGTCACTTCTGCAAGAAGAAAGAACACATAAAGAAGGATTGTGTCAAGTTTCAAAAATGGCTTGAAAAGAAAGATAATCCAATCTCGTGTGTTTATTATGAATCTAATATGATAGATGTTGTTTATAACAAATGGTGGATTGATTCCGGTACTGCAATCTATATTTCAAATACCTGGCAAGGTATGTGAAACCTGAGGAAGCCAGTGGGAAGTGAACAAAGCATCTATTTAGGAAACGAGATGCGTTCACATGTCAAGCTTATTGGAATATGCACTTTAGTTTTAAGTAGTCGTTTTGTTTTGACTTTAGGAAAGACATTCTATATTCCAATTTTCTTTAGAAATTTGATTTCAATTTCAAGACTTCTACCTTTAGGATTCCAATTCAAGTTTTATGGAACATCTTTTAATTTGATTTATGATTCTGATATTGTTGGAATTGGTACATTATCTTATGGTCTTTTCTCTATTGATTTACAAAATGATACCATGTATACTAATATGAATGTTCACACTGGCATTAAAATATGTGTTATAAATGAGGATTCCTCTACGTTGTGGCACTAGAGATTGGGACATATCTCCGTAGATAGGATTAACGGTATGACTGGTATGCAGGAATGGAATAAACTTAAGAATGGAATAAAGATGGAAAATGAATGATGTAACTATTACTTTTTCTACAATCGATATATATAAGGAATAGAAAAGGAATGATGATATCATTCCTTACTTAATTCCAATTTCGTTATTAGTAATGAATGGTAATTGACAAGAATGGAATGAAAATACTTTAAATAACCAAATTATCCTTTAATTAGTAGGTTTTTAAATAAAATTATGAATACGTAAATAATATATTTGTTAATTAATAAATATTTTTTAATAAATTAATATTTTAAATAAATATTTGCAAATAAATATATATTTTCAAATAAATAATTAAATATTTTTTAAACAAATAATATTTTTTAAATAAACAATACCTTTTAAATAAATAAATTTTTTACATAGATAAATAATTTTTAAATAAATGAATATTTTATAAATAAATATTTGTTAGATAAATAATATTTTAAATAAATAATTTTGTTGAATAAATAATATTTTTAAATAAAATAAATAATTTTTAAGTAAATAAATATTTTTAATAAATATGATTTGAAGTTTTGTAAAAATTCTAGACTTGTCTAATTTCATGAAGGGTAATTTTGTAATTAACAAATTATAATCTATTTTTAATCTGTTGGGAATAGCTAATACCATAGGGGAGATAATGAATGGCTAATCCCATACTTTTGGGAATAGACATTTCTACAAGAATAAAATTCCATCCCCTAAGTCATACCAATCAAGTATTTTGGAATAAACTTAAAAATGCATATTCCATTCATGCCTCATTTCTGCATACCAATTATACTGTAAGAGATTAGTAAATGATGTAATACTTAGAAATCATACAAACTGATATATGCGGTCCTGAAATGGATGCACGTGGTCAGAAATACTTCATCTCATAATAGATGATTACTCATAATACATGTATCCCTATATGCTTCATAATAAGAACGAAGTATTAGATACCTTTAAGGTCTATAGGGTAGAAGTAGAGAAACAATGCAGAAAACAAATTAAAATGGTGAGATCAGATAGAAGTGGAGAATACTTTGGTAGATACACTAATAATGGACAAGTACCTGGTCTATTTGCTAAGTTTCTTCAAGAAAATGGGATAGTTGCCCAATACACTATGCCTGGTTCTCCAAACCAAAATGATGTAACATAAAGAAGAAATCGAACTTCAATGGACATGGTGCGTAGTGTGTTAAGTAGCTCTAAGCTACCTAAATCCTTGTGGATTGAAGCTCTTAAGATGGCTATGTACATATTAAACTGAGTTCCAACCAAGGCTGTCCCAAAGACACCCTTTAAGTTATTTAAAGGTTGGAAATCGAGTTTGTGACATTTACACGTTTGGGGATGCCCGTCTGAAGTAAGAGTTTATAATCCACAAAAAAAGAAATTGGACCCAAGGACTATTAGTGGGTATTTCATTGGATAGCCGAAAGGTCTAAGAGGTATAGATTTTATTGTCCATTTCACAGCACTAGGATTGTGGAATCAAGAAATGCAAAATTTCTTGAGAATGGCTTGATTAGTGGGAGCGATCATATTAGAAACATAGTTTTTGAGAATGATCATACGGAATCTCCCACATCAGGTGATGGATTGGTTATTGTTCATAGTACCCCTTCAGTACAAATTGGTGCAGAACAACCAATTGTTGAAGTTCCACAAGCTGCTGATAATACTCCGATAGATTGTGTGGTTCAAGAGATGACTACAACTTTTGAACAACCAGTTGAGCCACATTTTGCTCGGGAGAATGATGGGGTAGCATTAAGAAGATCTACTAGAATAAAGAGATCAGCAATTCCTGGCGATTATGTAAAGTATCTACAAGAATCTGACTATAATACTAGAGCCGAAAATGATCCTGAGTCATTTTCAGAAGCTATGAGTTGCAAAGAGTCAGAATTATGGTACAATGCCATAGAGGAAGAGATGAATTCCACAAAGAGTAATGGAGTCTGGGACCTTGTTGAGTTGCTCGATGGTGCAAAAGCCATTGGATCCAAATGGGTCTTTAAGATAAAGAGAGACTCATTGGGCAATATTGAGAGATACAAGGCAAGACTCGTTGCTAAAGGATTCACTCAAAAAGAACGAATCGATTACACGAAAACCTTCTCTCCTGTATCTAAGAATGATTCCTTACGTATTGTGTTGGCATTAGTGGCCCATTTTGACTTAGAGTTGTAACAAATGGATGTGAAAATGACATTTCTTAATGGAGATCTAGAGGAGGAGGTTTATATGAAACAATCTGAAGGATTCTCCTTTAGTGATTGTGAGCAATTAGTATGCAAGCTGAAGAAATCTGTATACGATTTAAAACAAGCGTCCCACCAATGATATTACAAATTTCATAGTGTAATTTCTACATTCAGATTCATAGAAAATATTACGGATCAATGTATATACCAAAAGGTCAATGGGAGTAAGATATGTTTTCTTGTTTTATATGTAGATGATATTCTACTTGCAGCTAATGATAAGGGCTTGTTGCATGAGGTGAAACAGTTTCTCTTTAAGAACTTTGATATGAAAGATATAGGTGAGGTATCTTATGTCATAGGCATCAAGATTCATAGAGACAAATTGCAAGGCATCTGGGGTTTGTCTTAAGAAAGCTATATTACTAAAGTTTTAGAGAGATTTTGGATGAAAAACTTTTCACCAAGTGTGGCACCTATTGTGAACGAGATATGTTCAATTTGAACCAATGCCTGAAAAGTGATTTCGAAAGGGAACAAATGAAAAACATTCAATATGCTCCTGCTATTGGAAGCCTAATATATGCTCAGGTCTGCACAAGGCTTGACATTGCATTTGCTGCGGGAATGTTGGGGCGATATCAAAGTAACCCAAGTTTAGACTACTGGAAAGCTGCAAAAAAAGTGATGAGATACCTTCAAGGAACCAAAGATTACATGCTTATGTGTAGACAAACTGAAACTTTGGAAGTAGTTGGGTACTCAGATCTAGACTTTGCTAGTTGTGTTAATTCGTGCAAATCAACATCTGGTTATATTTTTATGATGACCGGTGGAGTTGTATCATAGTGGAGTGCCAAGCAATCGTTGACTGTTATTTCTACTATGGAAACTAAGTTCGTATCTTGTTTTGAGGCCACCTGGCATGGCGCACTTTTGAGAAGTTTCATGTCTAGGCTCAGGATTATAGATTCTATCTCTAAGCCATTGAGGATATATTGTGACAATTTAGCAGCTATCTTTATGGCAAAGAATAATAAACGTGGTAGTCAAAGCAAACATATCAACATTAAGTACTTGACCATAAGGGAACGTGTTAAAGAGAATAAAGTGGTCATGGAGCACGTTAGTACTGAATTGATGATAACTGATCCTCTTGACTAAAGGCATGCCATCGTAGAAATTCAAGGATCATGTAGCTAAAATAGGACCTGGTTCCACTATGTAATTTCGTTGTAAGAACAATTTTTGTTATAATGAAACTCTGCTTATGATGTTTCTCATATGGTTTTTGTGTACACATTCAGTTCGAGAAATATCATTGTGTTTGGACCTTGAATAAACATAAGGTTTATTCATTAAGTTGTTCGGGCTGAGAGACATGATGCATTGTAATACATGGATGATAATACTCGTTCTAAGAGGACTTGTCACCATGATTCATGTATTATGTTTTCTTATTGAGTATGGGTATTCATGGAATTAAAGATTACAGTATACGGACCAAGTAGGAGAATGTTGGATATACCCATATCCGAATGTAATCCGTATGACCGGTCCATGATATGGGTGGTCATGGGCCGAAGACCAATCCACTATATCCCACTAAGCTCATTAGGTTAGTGTCTTGATGGAGGGCATTACAAGTATATATATATTAAGGTCTCTAAATACTAAAATTAACACCATAGTTTCATATACTATCAATTAATAATTCTAGTGGGTTTAGAAGCACCTTAATAAGATATTGCAAAAAAGGCATTCAACCGGAATTGCAGGAGTCCTTTTTAGCTGATGAAAATTCAAGAAACATTGAAGGCAGGAGATAAACTTGATTTAGCATTTTCGCTGCGATTATGTGCATATATGACAATTATTATGTGCTAACATTCAAAATAGCATGGGCCCAACGTTAGTGCCAGCCGGCCCGCAAACGTAAACCCACAAATCAAATAGAAGATTATGGTAGTTAACATAATTTATTCTTGCCTATTGGATCCAATCAAATGCTACTATAGTATATTATATGATTTGTGGGGTGCTCCTAAGTTGGAATTGAAGAAAATTCTTATATATTTAGAAATTACAAATTAACCCCCATAAGTTTGCGAAATTACCAAATTATCTATTTTGTTAGATTTTTTGACTAAAAATTGATGATATCCTTCAATTTTTCCACTATACTAACTATCCATTATACTTCCGCACTTGGCTATTGTGATTTTAGAAACTAAAATTAGAGAATGTCATTAGTTTTACGTCAAAAAATCTAATGAAATGGATAATTTGATAAATTTATAAACTAATGGGGACTAATTTGTAATTTTCAAATCATGAAGGTAATAGTTGGTAATTTCACAATCTCAAAGGATAGTAAAATGTAATTAACCCTAATTCTAATGCTTTAATCCTCTAATATCAAACATTTAAATGTGTTGATAACTCACGAAGTTATAAACATTTCAATTAAATTTTGTTCTTTTGAAATCTATTTGCAATTTGTGGATTAAGTTAAAACTTCGCACCAGAAAATTTATCTTTATTTTACATTGTCCTAGATCTCTATGTTTTTCTAAATTAGAATGGCTATAACAGTCACCAAAGTTTTCTGTCCATATCACAAATATTAGAAGCACGAGAGCCCAAGGGCAATTTTGTCATAAAATTGTTCTAGATGTTAGCAATGGCATTTCACAATGCATCAAACACCTATTTCATTTCAGGCTTTCAGCGATTCAGCTACATATTCTAATAGCATCAGTTGTTTCACCTTCAATAAGTAAACTTTCTAAATCTTTGCTATGTATAGAATTTGTAAGCATATTTTAATAGTACACATAAGCTCTTTCATGCAGTAAGTATTTCCATATCATATTAGTCGCATTTTCAATAAAATTTATTATGGTTCAAGACTTTGTCATAAGTGTAGTTTAAGTGTCATGGTAACTTGGCAGTTTTAAAAAGAAATAAATAAAGTATTGACCTTTTAAACTGAACTGATTTTATTGAGTTAAAGGTAAACTGAACAAAATTGGATTATTTCAATTTGGGTTTGGGTTTTAGATACTATAAACTAAAAATTCGGTATTGTTTAGTCGCAACAACACTCCTACTTGCAATATAGGCTTTTGGTTCCGCTTTGGTAAGAATATTTGGATAGAATTGCTCATTGAACTCACACCATCTACGTTGTTTTTGAGCTTCTCTTTTGATGAAGCATCATGAATTTCAAGTTTTTTACTTTAGCTCTCATTTTACTTTCTGAATTTTTATCTTATTTCTTTTCTTTTTGTAGTCCTACCTTAGAGGACTTTCCGTTTGTATTCCATGAAAGATCAACTTTCTAAGGTCAATTCTTGGGCCACTTTTCATCTAAAAATGTATTCATAATAACACCACAGAAAAGGAGTCGAGAAAATAATATAATTGGCTCAATTTTTTTTTTCCAAAGCTGCGAAATAAAAGTTTAACCAGGGATAATCATTAGAGATTGGTAGTTTTGAATGGCTCATACGTGTCAGAAAATGGCCTAATCATATTTTATAGTAAAGTCATCAAAATTTCACCTTCAGTGGGGTTTCAAATACAAGCAGGAGAAATTATGTTCACCAAAACTTCCTGTCAAATCCACTTCCAATTCAAACAATTCCGCCAAAAATCAAGACAGGGTGCTCAACAAATTTATATCCATAATCAGTCAGAAATCAATCAACGAAAAATCAAAATAAACATACTCAGAATGTTTGGGATTTCACCCAATGTCAAGTTATAGAGAATAAATCGTACATCTTCATAGAATTAATATATATATATATATATATATATTCACAAGCTCATTATTGAAAAAATGGATAATTAGTTCAATACCCTATGGATTTGACATAATTATCAAAACATTTCTATCTTTGGATATTACCGTTATACCCCATACTATTAATTGAACTGATAAATAATTATAATTATATTTCTTGAAATCCTGAAACATTACAAGTAGAGTCCCTAGATAAAAGTGTGTAATCATAATTATGAATGAAATGAGGGAGTATAATTATAATTATGTGTCATAGTGAACCAGTGATAAAAAATGTAATGTTAAGTATTCAAATCTCTAGGGTGTTTGTATAATTATGTCAAAACTCAAGGAATTTTGAAGCAATTATTTCAACAGAAAAGGTCCGAATTAAAAACTCAAAAGGCAATCCTATTTACTTTGAGAGTCTAGGTTAATGGGAGTTTGGTTTATAAAGGGTTTGTATGATGGTTTAAATAGATTAGTTTGAATCTATTGACATATTTACTTTGATGGTTTAGAGTGATTTAATTTACCCAATTTGGGTGGGTTGTTTACTTCAATGGTTTAGTATGGAATGATTCACATAATTAAATTACCAATTTTAGCTTATTATTAACTTAATTTGGACCTTTTCTTTTTGTTAGGTTACTAGTGACAATTATTGTAATTTTTAGTGCATCATGGGCATATGTATAAAGCCCAATTAAGGTTTATTTCGGGTAAATCACACTATTAATCCGTAAAGTTCTATATTAAAAATACTTTAGTCCATAAAGTACCATTTTTGACTTTATCATTCCTCAACTAATAAATTCGTTTCAACTTAGTCCCTTAGGCACCTTTCCGGCAAGAATTTGGCCGTGAAATTCCACGTGCAATCCACATGCCACAATTTTGAGGGCTTTTATTGTCAATTTACAATTTTTAGTTACACTTTGATCCTTAAACTTTTAAAAATGTGTCACTTAAGTCCGTCATTAGATTCCGTATGAGATTTTGGTGGAAAAATTTATTGTTCGTTGCCGTCATTTTTTTCTTTCATTGTCGGCTATAAAATGGGGTAAATTGAGGGAAAAAAAGCATGAAAAAATTGTTTAAAAAAATGTGGTTAAACATGGACATATATGGACACTAGAGAAATAAGTGTCCTCATGATTAGTTTAGGTTTTGTATTAAAATTTGTAGTCTTATGTGGAAGTAATGAAACTGCAATTATTGTGGAATTAATCATTTACAAATTGGGGACTCAATCATACAGATTTGATCAAATTTACCCCTTTCTAGCAATATATCTTTTACTAAATTACAAGAATCATGCCCTTTTAGTTGATCAACCAATATAGGAAAAAAATTGCCCAACTTAGAATTAAGGTCCTTTTTAGCTTCTTCTGAATCCTTTTAATCTTCTCCACCTTGACTTCTAGTGTTATCACATTTTTTAATAATCCTAAAATAACCATTTTCGATCGATTGTACATAGGTCGGTCATACCATTAAAAATACCGACATCTTCCATCCAGTTGTGAAACAAATACCAACCAAAAATATCAACGCAAAATTATTCTGGAAGCAAAAAAAAAAAGAGAAAAAAAAACTTACCTCATAATTCTCACATCTAAAAAATCTTCTTCCTAGATTTGCTTTAGTCCATGAACATCTTATTTTTGGGATTTTTCCATAGGAACACAGCAAATTAACCATCTCAATTCTATAGATCATACGATTTTTTTTTAACAATTTTTTCATGCTTGTTTCCCCTCAATTTACTCCATTTTATTGCTAGAAATGAAATAAAAGGAAATGGTGGCCATGAATAGTAAATTTTCCCATTAAAATTTCACTTGGAATCCACTGACGGACTCAAATGGCAACATTTTTAAAAGTTTCAGGACCAAAGTATAACTAAAAATTGTAAATATGACAAAAAAGCCCTCAAAATTATAGCATGCAGATTACGTGCAATTTCACTGCAAAATTCTCTCCGAAAAGGTGCCCAAGGGACTAAGTTGAAACGAATTTATTAGTTGAGGGATGTTAACGTAGAAAATTATGCTTTAGAAACTAAAGTGTTTCTACCGTAAAACTTGAAGGGCTAATAATATGATTTACCTGCTTATGTCAATCCATCTAAACCATCCAAATTGAAGAGTTGTACCAACTCCCATTAAAGCATTTTCACCTGGGCTTAATTACTTGGCTTGCGTTAATAAACAGAGACTAGAAGGGATTTATTTAGCTTAAATCCATATTAACTTTCATAGTAAATAGGGCCTCGAAAGGAATTAGGAAGTACATCCTACACCTAAGAATGCAAATTGGATGCCCTATTCAAATATTGTATTGTATCTTTTATTTCATGTTTTAAATATATGTCATGTACATTGTATGCTAAATATTTTATAAAAGAATTTAATATACATGACGTGTATTTAAAAAATGAAATAAAAAATAAAATAATATTTTGGAATAGGAATCTAATCTGCCAAGGACAGTCTTGTCTGGTCCTTTTATTGAATTATTATCTCAGCCATGAATTCGACGAAGGATGGACGGACATGGTATCCCCACGTGGTATGTAACGAGCATCTTCACGTGTCAAAGAGCATCTTCACGTGTCCCGCACAATATACATGCAGTCGCTGGCAACCCCTTTTTCCGATCTAAACTATCCTGGACGGCTGATGCTCGACCCTTAAAACCATTTCTATATAATCATTAATTAATTAATTCGTTATGTCCCATTTCTTAAGTCGCTGTCTGGCAAACAAAAATCTCATCAGGCCCAGGAGCTTTTCTTCATTTGTGAAGCAAGCCCGTTTTCGCCCTTCGATTCTTGCATCAAATTCTTCGCTTTCGGCGCCGATCCAGACTCAATTTCTGTGCTCCTTGACTCATATTAAATCGAGCAAGTCTTTGTTTTTGGGGTTAAGAGCAGATCATACAATGGCCAGCCGGTCAACCGAGCCTCAATCCGTCTATGATTTCACTGTTAAGGTATCCTTTTCTTCGCCTTTTATTGACAAGTCATCAATGGATGAATATTTCTTTTTTTTTGGTTGATACAGAGGATATGAGCAATAGAAGTTAGTTTCATCTTTTTTTTTTGGGGATCATTTGCATTCATTTTCCCATTTTTGATATTTAATTGCATGGTTTTTAATGATGTTGATTTGGGGAGTGCTGAAATATTATTGTTTTATGAATGAGTGGAAGTAGGAAGAGGAGTGGGCATATGATATTTGACCATATGTATAGCGTGAACTAGTGGAGACGACTGTAATCCTGGCAGAAATGAATCTGCAACCATTGCAAAGTTGTAATTGATGGTGCTTCATATTCATCAAAAAACTTAAATTGATGCAGGATGCTATAGGGAATGATGTTGATCTGAGCATTTACAAAGGAAAAGTCCTGTTAATCGTCAATGTTGCATCACAATGGTATGTAGTTACTTCTTTGTGAATACACACTTCTGATATCATGCTCCGTCGTTAGGGTAATGATTAAAACAAAATGAACTTCTTTTGAATTCATTCTCTCTCTTTTTGAATCTTAGTCCTGTTCTAACTGCCCCAAGTTTGGGATCTTAATTGTGAAGTTTGTAAGGTGATTGAATGCATATCTCCTTTCGTGTATTTGTATGTCCTTTTTATAGATAATTTGGTGCTATTTTTGTTCTTTTGGAAAGGAGTATGTACAAAGAATGAAACTCCTTGGTGATATACCAAGTTAAGAATTTATGAATTGTTACTCGCCGTGCCCATTAATGCAAATTTTAGCTTTCTCCACTCTTTTGTTCTTCTTCGGATGCTTTCTAAGCAAATTCATAGTTTCTTGATTGAAATCACTCAGCAACTATCTGATTCGATCCGACGTAGCTGTGCCCGTGTATTTTTTGCGGATAGTTTATAGCAAGGAAGAAAACTGTAACTTTCTGGCATGAGAAATTCTTAACAGTTAACAGACAGTACTGTTGAAGACTTTTTTTTTTTTCCAAATTAATGTTCATATATCTGCTTTAGTTAGATCATACAATGTCCTTTCCTCCCTGCCGTTAAGAAGGTTAGTGATTATACTTTGTTGCTGCCACAGTGGCCTGACCGATTCAAATTACACCGAGTTGACAAAGTTATATGAGAAATACAAGGATCAAGGTTTGATCTAGTTTTATAAACATGTTAGGAATTTTAAAAAGGGATAGTTACCTCAACACCCCCTGACATTTGATATAATTATCAAAACACCTCATGAGGTTTGGATAATTATCATTAAACTTCTGGACGGTTACCATACACCCCTTTGAAAATTGCAAACATAAGTAGATATCTTAGATACAGGGGCGTACCTGTAATGTATGCATTAGCTAAGAGGGTGTAATTATAATATATGTATAAATTCAATAACTCTAATTATGCATTAGATGAACTAAACAATAGAAGTGTAATAGTAATTATTCAAACCTCAGAGGGTGTTTTGGTAATTATTATAAAACTCAAGGGTTGTAGAGGTAATTATCCCTTTTAAAAATTCTACTTTTTACGTTTTCTCAATTGTTCACAACACAAGGAATCACCATCACATTATGCAAATGTCAGTATGATTATACTATTGGTCAGGTCTGGAGATACTGGCATTTCCCTGCAATCAGTTTGGCTCGCAAGAGCCTGGTACCAATGAACAAATTCAGGAGTTTGCTTGTACTCGTTTCAAGGCTGAGTATCCCATATTTGACAAGGTAAATGATTCGGAAATATTTCAGGATTGGTTCCAATCAGAAAATAATGATATATAATAGCATGTTAGTGGTACTGAAATTATGCATTTGAGGGAGTAATTGTGGTATTTGCGTCGATTTGTATGTTGAGTCAGATTGAGGTAAATGGTCCGAATGCTGCTCCATTATACAATTATCTCAAGTCGGCGAAAGGTGGGCTCTTTGGGGACAGTATAAAGTGGAACTTCTCGAAATTTCTTGTCGATAAAGAGGGTCGTGTTGTTGATCGCTATGCCCCCACTACTTCTCCTCTAAGCATAGAGGTATTTATGCATGTCCCATGTATAGATTGGTAATGCTATTTGATGCCAGCTTTATCCCCTCTAACAAGTTTTTATCGTTATCTGTGATAAATGATGAAATATTACATCCCTTCCTGTATGTTTTGCAGAAGGATATAAAGAAGCTACTGGAGAAAGCCTAACTAAGGATGTCTGAGGGTGTTTCATGTGAATATATATGTCGTACCTGAGTTGTTATGTTTAGAATCTTTTCTGGGCAAGTATATTATGTATGGCAAAATCTGACTGTTGCATACTATGAAATTTGAAATTTTACTTTTTGACCAATGCATATGAATGATTGATTCGCTAAATTTAGTTTGTATATTGTGTTCGCTGCTGGTTCGTTTTGGGTTTTATTCGTCATCATTTGGCAATGGTTGTGATGTATGATGACAATGGTTGTGATGTCATCCTTAATATTTGTAAAACTTGTCTTTAAAGTTGGAACAATTCAAACAAACTTGTGAAGAAATGCTTTAGAATTGTCATGGAGTGGGTTTTTTCTACCGCCGGGACATGGTTGATTTCCCGACATTAGTACATCCCTTATCTAATGATGCTTGACCCGCATGTTTTTACAACTCTAATTTTGCTATTAACAGAGCGCTTAAGAGCAAACTACCAATTTAACCTTACATTCTTGGAGAAAGAAGAGGGTGCTTTTTTTTTTTTTTTTTGATGAATAAAAGGAGAGGGTGCATTGAAAAGGATAAACACATGCTGCTGTCTTTTAGATGAAATAGCACTATTTCTATCTTTTTCATAGTGAAAATGTAAGATTTGAGTTCTATCAGTAACAGATTAGTGTTAGTCTACTATATGATAATATTGTTTATCGAATGATAGTTAATAGAGTATTTAAATTGTTTTTAGTTTATATATTTGATCTTTAAGATGCACTCATGTATAATATTGACGTATGGTTAAATGTAGTAGTTTTTTTCAAAAAGAAAAGAAAAAGAAGAAGAAACGAATAAATATACTATCATTTTATCTGTATATAAATATTTTATCTTTTTTCTTGTTATAAATATATGATTTTAATACATTTTTTTTTTTTGAAAAAATTATTATTGTTATTGGAAGAGAGAAAATTTCAATATACGTACGAGTATAGTTAAATTGGTTAACCTAATCACGTATTCGGCTTCCTTTTTTTGCACCAAAATTTCTATTCAATTTGATTTTGTTTAATGAACACTCATATTATTTTATATTATATATGGAGAGAGATTGATTTAAATAATATAATAACATTTTTGTAAAATATATACTGTGTACTTATTATGTAAAGAATCAAAAAATTTCAACACAGAGTGTTTATTAATAACTTACGAGAAATATAAATTCATTCAAGAATAAAAATAATTTGATATTTATTATCCAAATAAGCTATCTTTCGGTGAACATTCCACTCATTTCACATTTCGTTTAGAGTTTTTAATACATTTAAATAAAAATAGTGAAAAAAAGTTCCTTAATTAAGTAGTATGTATCAATAAAAATAATTACCTAATTATAAAAAATGTAATTTCGAAAAGAACTTAGTAAAACATGTATATATTTATATATTCACTCGTCAATCCATATAACCCATTCAAGAACCGATACTATATGCTAACTAGTTATGAGTAGTTTAATTATTTTACTTTCAGCTCATAATTAGTAGGAATGGTCATGGAGAACGATTGTCTCCAGTTCTATTGTAATGTGCCAATAAAGTTACGATTATCAGCGCTTCTAAATTTTCAAAAAGTTATAAAATATAATTAAAATATATATAACTCTCAATTAGT
This sequence comes from Handroanthus guayacan, assembly GCA_014898755.1. NCBI lineage: Eukaryota > Viridiplantae > Streptophyta > Magnoliopsida > Lamiales > Bignoniaceae > Handroanthus > Handroanthus guayacan. The sequence continues at coordinate 92,101 of JACFYI010003325.1, read as the reverse complement.
GCTTATATAAGATATTTTGTTGGTAAGATAAACCGGAAATAGTGATTCAAATGGTCGAAGCAAAAGTTGGACTTTTTCTCTTTAAGACAATTTTGCCTCGTACTAGTGCTTATGGTTTTCTGGCAATTGTCTCCCAAAACACAAGGACCCTCCCAACAAATTGAATTATATTTCGGAACCCTAGAATACAGAACCGAGAGAAAAAAAGAGAAAGCAGATTAATTTATGCTTTCATGTACAAAATGAGATGGGGTGGAGGACCTTTTATAGGCCCTAGAAAGACACCATGAATAGAAATTTCTATCCATTGACACCCATTTAACAGCCATAGCTGCTGGTTCGAAATGGTTGCAATGTGAAGAGGTGTTTCTAGAATCAATGTTCTAGAATACTAGCGACCAAAAACTTAATTAGACAAAATTAATTTTTCCGAACGCACTTAATTAATTCAATTCATCCAGGCCCAAATTGTAACACTCGAGAATTTCCTAAATAAAATTTTGAGTTGTCGAATTTTTGGAAAATTATTCGATTTCAAAATCGAGCATCGTTTTAAAACCAAAACACATTTTGTGCATCTGAAAATTTTTCGAACAAACACGATTCATTTTCTCATCGTGTTTTGACCCAAAAACGAGCCTAATAGCCCATGAAATGAGCCCATTTCGTAAGCCTAAGACCTAGCCATTTTTGTTGACTTAAAAGAGCATCTTTGAATTAAAAAAAAAAAAGAAATGAAAATGGATTCTGCAGAAAGAACAGCCAGCCACAACAGCAGCTACACTCTTGCTATGGATGGGATTTTGTTGCCATCAATGCATCAGGTTGTCCTAAATCTTCCAAAGGAAGATTTCTAAATTATTATAGAGGGCCTTATCTTGTTGAATCTTGCATTTTGACCCCAAATACACTCTATAAATAAGCCTTAATGTTAGTCACAAGAATTATGCAGAAACTCTCATTTTCTCAACACTTAGAACTTTTATTCTCTAATACTCAATACATTCTTGCACTCTACTTCTATCAAAAATCGATTTCAGCAACAAGGGAAATTCTAGGTGGTGTATTCTCATCCTAGGCTCTTAGTAAGTGACTTAAAACTTGTGATTTAAGAATGGTTAAATGATATATATGATTAGTGTTTGACATAAGTATGTATATAGTTATATGGACTAAGCTTGAATTTCTTACATACACAAGTTCTAGCATCTTGAGGTAAGACTTATAGCTTTCTCAAACTTTCTATGAGCATATGATGGTTATTTCATTGCCTCGATGATATGATCATGCTTGAACTTCTGAGTTTTGCTTCATTTGAAATGATTGAAAGTATGAGTTTCTATTGTTGCTTTGATTTCCTTGCTATCACGAGCTCTATTCATTTGCTATGTAACTCCGAAGCTAAATAAACTATTTTGACCTCTTTACCGATGCTTTGGAGTGACATTTGAACAATGGACCATAGACTAAGAGGAGAAACGAACAAAGATTGACTAAAAACGGGTGACATGGACAAAAATCGTATTTTGCGACTTGAAAATGATTTTTCAAAAAATCTTAAACCAAATTTCAAAAAGACGATTTATAAATTTTTTTACGTATTAGAGAACCTCAAAAATGTATTTTGGATCAAAAATTCGAAGAAAATCAAAAGATGAAAAATCGAATTTCTACCCGAGAGTCAACGCCTGAGCGCACATCGTTGGGCACTCAAGCGCCCACTCTCGAGACAAATGACCAAAAATTTCAGAGGCTTAGGCGCTTAAGTGCCCATATGGGCTCCCCAGCACCCAGCTTCTGCCCAAAACTTTTCTTTTGGGCTCTCAGGCGCCCGTTTGAGCGCCCAAGCGCCCATTTCTGTACCCAACTTAATTTTTCAACCTTCATTTCATATCATATTAAGTCCATATCTGATCTTTTCAATGTAATACGAGTTTTGAAATGAAAACTCTCTAGTCCATAGTCGAATTTCCAGAATGATTAATTAATACGTTTGGCCTATTTGAAATATTAATTGCTATTGATGGCCAATAAACGTTATGCCACATCGGCTTTATTGAACGATTGAATGTCCCTCTTGTTTCAAGCCTAATCGATTAATTAATTATGGGCCCTGGGGAGTTTTCTTGGGGACCAAACTTGAGTAATATCGGATTATCGACTATGACCCTCAAAAATCCTTGATTGTTGGATGGTTCGGATAGGTTCTAGAGGCAGAATCCTGAAGAACTATCCTGAGCACATAGTTCGGCTGTACTTTTTAATTGATTGAGCTCATTCGAGAGTTGGAGGGATAAGATGAAATATATATTAAAAATATAAGAGTGATAGACCTACCAAATTGATTAATTCAGCCTATTGACTAGACTGTGATAAATATTTTCTGATATATGATTGTATTGATCGTCTTGATTATTCTGAATTATTTTCCAAATCACATTCTTGTCTTATTGATTGGTATGCTCATTTTGCTTGAACCTCTTATTCTCTTTTTCTTGTTATAAGTTTTACTGGGTCAGTGAACTCATGACTCTATTTACCATAGAGGTTCTTGAAATTTAAACAAACAAATGAATGAAGTGCTATGATAGATTGTTATAGCTTATTTTGACTTTGGAATCCCTATTGTATTATGGATCAATCTTTTATTTTTGGGACTTATAGATTTAGAATTGGATAGATCATTGGACTGTAATGATTTGTAGACGTTTTATGCA
>JACFYI010003325.1:62246-79598 GCA_014898755.1 Handroanthus guayacan | reverse complement strand
CAAATCTCAAGACCAATGAACTAAATTATATTTCAGAACTCTAGAACATAGAAATGAGAGAAAGAACAGAGAAAACAGATTAATTGTATACTTTTGTGTACAAAACGATTTAGGGTGAAGGACCTTTTATAGGCACTAAAAAGACACCACAAATAGACATTTCTATCCATTAACAACCATTTAACATCCACAGCTACTGGTTCGAAATGGTTGTAATATGAAGATGTGTTTCCAGAATCCATGTTCTAGAATACTAGGGACCAAAAGATTAATTAGACAAAATTAATTTTTCCCGACGGACTTAATTAATTCTATTAATCTAGGACCAAATAAATCTTCAGCAAAAAAGATAGCATTGGACTGAAGACCCAACCACACCAGACCCAACGCCCAAGCCCAACCCAGCCGAACGGGTGAGCGCCCACGCCCACTTCCCGAGTGCCAAGCCGGCCGGACGGTGCGCGTGTGTGGCTTGAATCGAACCTATACGAATGTAGGTCTTCTCCTCTCCAAATACTTGTGGTATCCTCAAGGGGCCTAACTCTTAAGTCACAACTTGAGCTAAATAAGTTAGTCTATTTATCTCTTTTTTTCCAATGTGGGACTCTTCATATTCCTACATATTCATCCTCTTGAGATAGTAGCACTACAAATCTCAAGACCAATGAACTAAATTATATTTCAGAACTCTAGAACATAGAAACGAGAGAAAGGGGCGAGAAAACAGATTAATTATATGCTTTTGTGAACAAAATGATTTGGGGTGAAGGACCTTTTATAGGCACTAAAAAGCACCACAAATAGACAATTCTGTCCATTAACAACCATTTAACATGCACAACTGCTAGTTCGAAATGGTTGTAATATGAAGAGGTGTTTCCAGAATCCATGTTCTAGAATACTACGGACCAAAAGATTAATTAGACAAAATTAATTTTTCTAGACGGACTTAATTAATTCTATTAATCTAGGACCAAATAAATCTTGAGTAAAAAAGATAGCATTGGATTGAAGACCCAACCACACTAGGCCCAAGGCCCAAGCCCAACCCAGCCGAACGGGTGAGCGCCCATGCCCACTCCCCGGAGTGCCAAGCCGGCGGGATGGTGCGCATGTGTGGCTTGAATTGAACCTATACGACTGTAGGTCTTCTCCTCTCCAAATACTTGTGGTATCCTCAAGGGGCCCAACTCTTAAGTCACAACTTGATCTAAATAAGTTAGTCTATCTATCTCTCTTTTTCCAATGTGGGACTCTTCATATTCCCACATATTCATCCTCCTTTTAGTTCACCTTAAGTCAATTTAGAGAAGCTCATTTTATCTATTAATTACTCATTCATCCAATATTGGTTTTGAGCAATTAAATGTTTAATTGATATCTACTCACGACATAGATTTCAATAACCATGATCTTTTCTAAAGATTAATATCTCAGCTTACTAATTTTAATTGGTCAAACATACCAATTGCAATATATTTAACGTAATTTTACATGTCACAACTTTGAGTAACATCTTAAATATCCAAGACTTACTTCTAATATTTTTCACCTTTTGGGATATAGCAAGTATTTTATACTTATACTTCAAGTATTTTAATTTAAGATAATGTATACTATATATAAAATATGAGACCATTAAGAGAATGTTTGGCTAAGCTTATTTAAAATATCTTATAAGCTCCTGCATCTTATAAGATATTTTTGAAATTTATAAGATGTTAAATCTTATTTTAAAAATAAGTCGTTAAAGTGTTTGAATAAAAAAAAATACATTTTAGCTTATAAGATATTAATAATGGTAATTTTGTAATTAAAATAGCTAAAAATGAAGGTGCATATAGAGATCTTAAAAATGAGTTAAGATCTCCTCACTTTTCTAAAAAAGACTTATAAGGTCTTAACATTTTATTTTAAGGGCTAATAAGATCTCTTTTAAAAAAATTTATCAAATACATTTTCACATCTTATAAGCTATTAAACATCTTATAAAATGTTTTGAAGAGCTTATAAGCTCACTCAAATACCCTCTAAGTAGTTATTGCCTTGATATGTTTTCCAGTTAATTAATGAAATTAACCCATCTTTAAAAGAAAAAAAAATGACAAAATAGTTATTTGAAATTATAATGACAAAATAATTTTTTATTCACTTACTTTTTAAATATTTATTTTTCTCTTTTATTTTTCACCCAAAATTTACTTTTGTGTAGGGTTGTCAAAGGATAGGTTGGGATTCAACCTCGATAAACAATGTAAATATCTAAATCTGACGCAATAACTCATAGGATTTTTTTGAATCATTATTCAAAATTCTATAAAAATCTAACCCTATTAAATGTTTTTTCTTTTTATTTAAGAAACTAATATGTGCCAGATTAAATTAAATAGAACAAAAAATATAATTATAAGATATTATAATTTTGTGTAAAAGTAAGTATAATGCATTAATATTCAATTAAATAAAATAGTACAAAATAAAGAATGTTTCCACAAAATCATGTGCACAAAGATCAATAAAATGCAATTTTGCGTGCATGTAAATTCGAGAAATGTATTTGTGTAATCATATCAAATAACAAAGGCATATATTATTTTAATAAAAATAGATGCCAAATATCAATTTATAATGCATAAAACACTTATATATTAGAGAACTATTTTTGAGTCACATATAGAGGCAAAAACAAGGCAAGTTCGGGACAAGTTTTCTAAGATTTGAGACCCACCTGACCATGATTTTCATGGACCTGGATCCTGCTCGCCCGGACTCGGGCCACTCGAGTTCGACTTGAAGGACCCACGAGACCAAGTATGTAATTTTAGAAATATAAAAAAATATTGTTCTTGAGATATTATCTTGATAACTCTCTAAATATAATAACACATAACATACTAATCAAGAATTAGTTATTCAAAAACTTATATGTGCATGTTTTACTAAGAAAATTATATATAACAAACATATACGTCGTGTCCCTCTTCGCCCTAGATCACCTCATCTTCACACGGTAGTCCTACTCAAACTCGTTGCCACCCTCGCCACCTTCATGGTCACAACATGACAAGAACCTTGACCCTTCTCCTCCAAAATCCCTAAGATGTCAATCTCTTTCAATCTGCTCAACGAGGAGGATGAAGAACCACTGGAGCCCACTTCCTCTACTATGTGCTCGCTGCTCACGCTCTCGACCTCGCCATTGGATTAAGAGTGCATTTTCAAAGGAAAGAAAAGATAAAAGAGAGTATAATGGAGAATGAAAGAGCAAAAGGTGACATGAGGGAAATAGGATTTACCTAGAGACCGACTTTAGTGTGCAGGGAGTCAAACGTGTTAAGTATACTTAGGAGTAATCGAACTCAATATCGGTTTGCCCTAGAAAGAAGCAAATGAAGTGGGGGGCCAACTATTTCTAGGAGGAGAAGCTTCTTGGACACGTTGTGCAGCAATTAACATAAAATGGCTAATCATTACAGCTAATCATGGTACCGGTTCATAATCACAACCAATAATGATGCAACTGCCAGTCTCCAGGAACGAACCATTACTTGAGGGCTGTCAAACTAGTTGGCAAGGTAGATTGGAATAAGGTTGAAGGATTTGGATTAGAACACACTACTATCTTGCCTGGTACCCTTACGGGCCTAGACCGTCCCTACAGCCACTAGACCAGAAAAAGTGGGGAGATCTATGATGGGGAGATGTTTTTACCTACATGTAGCCTTATCTTTAGAACAACCACGTGGCATAAGTTCTCACCAACCCCTAATCAAGCTCGAGTGTGACATACTGAAATGTGGTAGGTTAAGCATCGAAAGGTCTTTGCAGAGAACTTTCTTCGCAAGCTTAAGGTGCTTTCTTTCTTGCAGGGTCAATCTGATACCCAGAACACTCACTTCACTCGAACTCAAGGTCGAATATAACTTAGCATCCCAGGATATACAACACTATTATCAAAAATTGCTTGAATACCAAAACTCACATTTTCAAGAATTTGCTGCTTCACCAAGCAATTCTTTGCTTCATAACAATTTGCTCAAACACCAACAACCTTCTAAAGTTGGAATCACTTAACAGAGAGGTAGAGTTCAACATTAAAAACTATTGTTTATTTATTTGTCATCACTAATAATCATTGCTAGAAGCTCAAGGGGTCATTATTTGGAATAAACTCGCCAAAATACTATTAAATCATGTGAAAGTTGCTCAAGCTGTCAAAATACTCAATCTTCCACGTATACAACTTGTGATATATAAAGATTATGAACTTTCACATAGTTGTATACAACATAAGAATCTTGTAGGCCATTGCTTTCAAATGAGTGGATATTGATATGGCTTTGGCAATATAAAGTTAGATACTTGCAATTGAACTGGGAGGCGACAAGTTGACTTACAATCTTCCTGGTTATAGTAACTATGGCTAGATCTATGCCTTTAATCTCTATCGCTTTTATATAAATCTAAGCAACTTCAAGATCCTCAGCATAAACATGGACACAAAATTAGGCCACTAAAACAAAACTAAATTTATCCAAAGTACATTAGGTGGTGATCATACCATTTATGGTAGTCCATATATTTGGCACGACTATTTGACTTATATCAATAACTATAAGCATAACTAGCTCGATGAAAAGAATCATCTTCTTTATTTACATACCAGACAATGTCAAATTCATGGCATCCTTTTGACAAATTCTTCTAAAAAAACGTGCTCACCTTTGCCTCTACTTTTTTCAGGGTAAAATGCAATATATCCCCTTATAAAAGTTGAAAGTAGCAATTTATCTCCCTGAGGGGGGGAAAAAGGCAACTTCCTCTCATGTGTTTCTGAAAAACAAGTTCACTGCTTCCTTCAGCCTCATTTCTTACAACATTTATTTGGGATGACAAAAATACCCTTATATGAATAGGTTTCTTTTAACACCATTTTAAAACGGTAATTCTCCTCCCCATTTCACAGCCATAGAATCGAAAAAATGAGAAAACCCTAACTTTCATCCTAAATCAAGGGGCACATTAAAAAATCGACCAAAATCAATGTGATAGGAACTAATTGGAGCTGATCTATGGTGAACCGAAGCATTTTTGAACCACTCTCTGGCGGACTTCTTAATGGTACGACCACTTTTATCCCTTGATTATTGTCTTTTTCAATTGCTGTAAAGGGTATTTTGTGTGCTTTTTATCTATATTTATTGTGGGTCGATGCTTTTTGATTATATTTTGTTATGGGTTTAGGGTTTAGGAATATATGATATTGTGAGCTCTATGTTTTTTTGTTTATATGTTGTTATGGGCTCCATATAAATGCAGCTATTATACTTTTCAACTGTATTTTTACTCATATCCAATGTACTACTGTTGATCATCGGGGGAGAGGGAGCAAAAATCAAGATTTTCTAAAGCTAAATTTTTACAAGAAACACATTGGCCCCACTAATCTATTTTTGTTGGTTGGGGTAATTTTGTAATATTTGTGTGTAGTCCCTTCCTCTTTCATATAGTATATTAGTCTATCCTTTCTATATTGTTGACTTCTTATTGCCTTTTTATTTTTATTTATAGTATGTGGCCCCATTAAATATTAATTTTTTTATTTTTTTGGCATTCTGACTTTTCGGATGGATGAACTTGCCAATATACCCATGTGGATAGGAGGGCATTTTGATCATCATAAAGAGGTAAAATATGTTGGGAGAGTGAAGTATCATTTTGAAGGAGTTGACATGGAAAGATTTTGGTTTGAGGACTTGTATGAACTTTAAAGAAAATATGGTGGCAAAAAGACAAATGTGAATTTTTACTACAGCGTGCCTGGATATCCACTAGACATGGGACTCCAATTGATAAACCATATGTAAAATATGCAAATTTCAGAGATAGTGGAGGCCTACAGAGAAGTGGATGTTCTTATAAACATATATGTTGAAGAAGTTGATGATCCTCTATTGGCAATGGATTTGGAGGGCAACATTCCTCCGAATAAGTTGATTGTTCAAGAAAAAAATGAAGAAAATATGCAGTTAATGTCATATGAACAGAAAAAATGAACACACTTTTATCTGGCATTAACCTTGATAATGAGTTTGAGGAGACATAAACACAACAGTTTACACAAATTTTAGCAACAGTTGGCATGGACGAAGAATATATCAACTCAAGTGCACCGGTGTTGAAGAATAAGTTGAAAATGAGTCAAATACACTAGTTGTTGAGATAGTTGTGAATAAGCCAAATGTACCGATTATTAAAGAAGTTGTGAATAAGTCAAGTGCACCATCTTATCCTAATGCAAATACAACAGTTGAAATTGGGCAAAATGAATTTGTGTTGATGACATTGAACCACAAGGAAAGATAAGGTGTGAACAACAAGAAAAGCATGATGCAACAGGTCAAATTGTGGACAATAAAAAGAAGCCAAGAGATGAAAGATTGAGAACTAGATCACCTGCTAGCAAAGAGAAAGGAAATGAAATAATTGAAGATGAAGATGAAGATTCAAGATCAGAATTTAATGACTCATCTAATGAGGATTATTGAGAAGAGATGTCAAGTAGAGGATCCAGTGATTTTGATGAAGATGATTTGTAGGCAAAATTGGGGATTAGTCATTATAGTGACTGAGAATTTGATTCTAATAGTTTGATGTTAGAAGATTTTGAAGGAAACAATGATGAAGATATATTCATGGATAAGAATCAAAGTAAGAGACATTTGGCAAAAAGACTGAAGAAAATTCTTAAAAATACAAAGAAAAGGAACCAAAGTAAAACCAACAAAGCTACTGAAGATTTACTTAGTTTGTAGATGAGGTTTGGTTTAGTGATATTGGGGATCAGGATGATCTGCGGAGTATAAGTGAGAATTTTGACAATGATGCTCCTTAGCATCCATTTTTTGATGAGGGCAGAGCATGAAGATATTTACTTTAAACGTTGGCATGACGTTCAAAAATGCTTCAGTGTTCAGGGTGGCACTCAGGAATTATTGTGTGAGAAATGAATTTGACTTGGAGTACATATGAAATAAGAATGCAAGGATTACTGCAAAATGCAAGAATAAAGCCTATACTTGGAGAATAAATGCTTCACCTATTCAAGATGGGCTAACTTTTCAAGTTAAGACAATTAAGGGTGAACACACGTGCTATATCCTATGTGAACAAGCTAGCTAAAAAGCAAATACTTAGCTACGAAAGTAGAGAAGATTGTGAGGGATAATCTAACCATCCCAAAAAAATAGCATTATTAGAAAGTGCAATGTGGATGCAAGTAGGTGGAAGGTTGTAAGAGCAAAAAAGATAGCTTTAGAGAAAATATTGGGACTTGATAGTCAACAATACTCACAGTTGTGGGATTATTATGAGATAGTGAGAAATCAAAATCCGATAAGTAAGCTATTGTTGAGAAAAAAGAAAGGAGTGGAGCTTCCTACATTTGATCAAATGTATTTTAGCTTGGATGCCATGAAAATATATGAGAGGCTGTAAGCCAATAATTGGGCTTGATGGTTGCTTCTTGAAGATAGCTTACCAGGGCAGTTATAGTAGCTCTAGGAAGGGATGGTAATGATAATATGTGTACAATTGCCATGGTCATTGTTCAATAAGAAAACAGGAAACTTGGACATGGTTTCTTACTAAGTTTTTAAAGGATTTGGGGGATTAGAAACTGCTACTAGGTGGTCTTTCATTTTGGATAGACAGAAATGACTTGTTGAGGCATTAAAAGAATTGTCTCCATATTCTGAACACAGATTTTGCTTGAGAGACATGTACTAAAATTTTAAACAGAAGTTTTGGAGTCAAGAATTGAAAGATTTGTTTTGAAAGGCACTTTCCATAGCTAACAAGAATGATAATGAGTTCTATATGAAAAAAATTAAGTTGGCTGACCCAAGGTTGGATCAAGGTGTGGTCATTGTTGCAGAGTGGTCAAGAAGCATCCCCTCACAACATTGGACTAGGTCACACTCCTCACTAACTCAAAGTGTGACATTTTGGTCAGCAATCTATGTGAGTCGTTTCACAATTACATTTTGAAGCAAGAGACAAGCCCATTATATACATATTTGAGTGGGTAAGGACAAACTTAACGATAAGGATACAACGAGGAGGGGGGATGGAAAAGTATACCGGAGTTATTTGTTCAAATGTATTAAAAAAGATAAACAAACAACAATATTTGTTAAGACACTGTTGTTCAAGATGGAACGGAAGCAACAAATTCAAGGTTGATCACTTTTTGGACAAATAAATAGTTGACTTGGACAAAGAAAGTTGCACATGTGGGATGTTTCAGCTATGTGGATACTTTTGTTGCCATGCACTGGCAGCCATTACTGATAAAAGAAATAGAATTGAAGACTATGTGGATCATTTTTACATTAAGTTAATGTATCTTAATGTGTATGTCAACATGATTCATGGGGTACCTGGGTAAAAAGAGTGGATTAAAACACCATATCAACCTATTTGACCACCAAATTTGAAGCTTAAGATAGGTTGGCTTAAGAAAATGAGGAGAAATTCAAACTAATTCGAGTACTAGGAGAGGCCTCACACCTCACACATATATATAGCAATTACCTCCAAAAAGGGAATAACAAAGGAAGTTGCACCAACCCAACTAATCCAAACTCAAAATTTTATAAGGCAACAAACTCTTTTTATCAATTTCAATTTTTTTTTTTTTTAACAAACCCCATTGCTAACTATATTCTGTTATTTGTGCTGCCAAAGCTATGAGACTGCGGGAGCTAATATCTTGACACCAAATGGTGATGCTCCACCTTTGAATTAGCAAGATCCAAATTCCCAACCTCATCCTTAAGCTGCAAGTACAAGCGAACAAGTAAATGCATGGTCTAACCTAGCAACTAAAGTTGTTAAACAAACTGGAAATAGAAAGGTAATTTCATTGTTTTTGCTATATCTTAGTAGAAGTGGATGATTGTTTAATTTTTATAATCCATGGGTTAGGTGCAGAGAAGGCCACTTGTTAAAGGCGTTTCTAGTCGGCCTACGCCACAAAATTCAAATGATAATGCATAAACTACCGCAACTGCGACTGCGAGTCAAATTGGCTCTTCAAGGTAATGCCATATTTTTCTAAGTTCATTCTATTTTCTACCAATAAAAGCGATCCAATTTTTGAATTTTTTTTTTCTCTATGTGTTAGGTGCAGAGGAGTCCATGTGTTACAGGTGAACTTACTGAGGCTAGGCCACCAACTTCAAATCAAGATAGTGCACCACTGCATCAAGCACTAGGCTCAGGAGACCAACTGTGTCAGACATCTTGAAGAATATTAGAGAGATCAATGGCTAAAAGACTTGGGACTTAGTGCTGGAGAACTAAAGCTACATTGTTTTTATTATGTTTAAAATATTTAAATATGTAACTCTATTTTTGGATGACAGTATTTAAAACTTTTCTAGATGATGATAGTGATTTTTTGCCTTAATGGATGCTATGATGTAATTAAACATACACTTTATGTATTTGGCCTAATGAATGCTGTTATGTACTTGTTGGTTCTAGTTTGCTATTGATTCATCTTACTTTGCTACTGTTCTAAGTTGCTCCTGGTTTCATTTCTGGTAGCTGTTGTAAATTTTTAAATTTTGTTTCTTGGCTCTAGTTTGTTGCTTGCTTAATGTTTTTGTTGCTGCTGTGGTTGCTACTCTAGTTTGTTGTTTTGTTTCTTGGCTATTGGTTTGCTACTAATGTATTAAAATGATTCAGTTTCTTGCTTCCAGTCTTCTCTGTTCAGCTTGCTTCTGCTATAAGTTTTTCATTTCTTCTTCTTTTTTCCAATTTCTTATGTCTAGTTTTCTAAAGTTCAGCTTTATAATAAGATTCTGTGAATTTAATAATTTGCCCTGAACATGACTCGCTTTTTGGTTCCTGTAAATTGTAATTCTTGTTTGAAGAAGTCTTGTTTGATGTTGCTGCTTTATGATTTTCACTACTGACAGATAACTTTGTCTTTGGTAGGGGGCCTTGTTGACTCTTCTAGAGCAGATGACTTTGGAGTGATCTTTAACTCTTGTGCTGTCACAAAATTTGGTTTTTCAAAGCTATAATGATTTTGAGTTCCATATGAATTTGAATAGTAGGCTTAGAAGACACTTCTACTAAGGTAGGCTGCTCGTAATTTTCCAATTTACTTGAGTTCCCTTTTTACTTAGATTTCTTTGGAGTTCCAAATATGTTAGAGGTTGTGGGTTTTCTGTCCATGCCTTTTTCTTGTTTACCCTATTTTGAACTTGCAATTACCTCAAGCCGTACATTTAATCACTGATGACACTTAAGTTTTAGACTTTCATTTCTATTCCTCAAGTCTTAGTATTGCTTTAGACTTCTTCTGTGAATTCCTTTTTTGGTTTTTTGGCTTTTTAGTATCTTAGCGAAATCATATTAACAGCCTACATAGCAACTAACCTTCCAACATAAAAGAAAATACATAAAACTTTCATTACATAAGATCATTTCAAAACTAAACTTATAGGCTTCCAAACAAGACCAATAAAAGCAAACTAAAGTACTACATAAACAAAACTGCTACATCGCCATTACCACCAAACTAAATTCACAACCAACCAAATCAACATAAGTAAATTCACATCCAACCAAATCAATATCACTGCTACCAAACTAAATTTACATCCAGCGGATAATGTTTCCAACATAAGCCATCTACTACACTTCTAAGTCTTAACAACAAAATCAACACCAATACAAGGAGAATGGCAAACAATATCCATAGAAAATATGCAATATTATCCTTCAATTCTTTCCTTGGGACTCCACTACTTGAAACAACAACAACACAAGACACCATCTTATCTTTTTCATTTTCAAATAAGCCTGATAATTCCGTAACTTCACTATTTTTTTCGTATAATTTAGTTATGAATTATCCAATTTTAGCTCTAATTTGGACTAACAAAGTGTTTAAGTGTATAAAATGTAGGAAACTCGTAAATGAACACAAAAGAAGAAAAGAAAAGAAGAAAAACACCATAAACTTGGGCACGATTGAGCCCAATATCACGCGTAGATGCACCCAAGTCAGAGAAGAAAATTTTGAGGGAGGCAAGAAGCAAATTCATGCCCATAAGCGTGACTACACTCACTTTTGTGCGCGGATGCGCGCGAACCAGAAGCCAATGAACATGTTTACGTCGATGGGCGCGAGTGCGCCCATATGTCTCCGCAGACATGCTCACATCTAAAGAAAAATGATTTAGCCACTGTATTGGGAGCTAGTGCACACAGATTTGATCGCGGATGCGCATGTTGAATTAGAATTCAACGCCAAAAGGGATTCCAAGCAATCCTAATGCCTTGTGAACTCTTGATTTGAAGCACACTCTTAACTCTTAATCCTTGTTGGACTCTAACTGACAATATTTGAAGAATTTCAAGAGAGATTGAAGACGTCTATTCCATCTCAAGATTTGATCACTATTTATAAGATTCATTTTATTTTTGTGGATCATCTTGGAAAATTCCAAAGACTTGCCCAAGAGGTAGCATTCGAGATCATCGCATTTTTTGTATTTCAGTATTTCGTTCATTATTTCTTTTTTTTTTTTTTTTTGTTTTATGTTCCTATTCATTAACATGAATATGAACTAATTTCCTTTTCTAAAATTATGTATGAACCGATTTTCATGGATTAATTTAGAGTTGATATTTTCCTTTTATCTATCGTTAATTTTTTATTACTTTTTTTATTATGGTGCTCGCCTTAATTTGATTGTCCGGCCAACAGTTTAATTAAATTTTTTAAACTTTAAAGATTCTCGAAAGGGATATTTAGAATAGGTTATCAATAAAAGAACTTAACTTTGATTTATTTGCATAGGTTAAATAAATTAATTAGTGTGTAAGATATGAATATACTTGCATGCTTCAAGTAGCTTATTGAGTAGTTCTTAATTAACTTTTAATTTGTGTAATTTATATAGGAATATATCAAATTAACTAACTAGATGTTTTGACGACAAGTCACTCGAAATGGCCTTGGAGTTGCGTTCGACTTAGGGCTAGTAATTATAATCATTCGAGATATTCTTAAGAAATATTAATAGAATTGATCTATATTAAAAGGGGGTTACATAATTCTAGAGTCGCTTAACCATTAAATTTCTTCTAAAGCTTTTCTTAAAAATTGCATTCTTAATACCCATTTATTAAAACTCTTTTTCTAAATACAAATTAATTTAGTTTGAGTCAATCTTTACTCTTGCAAATTTCAGTCGAATTTACACTGATTTTTTGTGGGATGATACCCTTACTCACTCTTTATTACTTTCTGCGACATGTGCACTTGCATGCGGGTTTTTGCCAAACAAAGCCACGATTTCCTCATCTGTTTCATTGCCTGGATAAACCACAAGGATCCCAACTGGAGACCAAACGGCTTGTTTTGGCTTGCACCAATGAAATAGGTTACATTGTTGGAGTTGGCAATAATCCTTCATTTAGAAGGCTTCTTCTCTGATTCCACAACCCTAATTTCAGCTTTTAATTAACACTCACAGAATAGAGTTGACCCATACCTCAAATCAAGGTACGAACGACATTTATTGTGTCTATGGGAAAATATAGAAGCTATCTACATCGGGTGAAGAAGAAAGAAAGAAATAGAGAAAAATTAGGTTACCTGGGCGTGAGAAAATGAGAGAGAAAGAGGGAGGCAAATGTGAGGAAGAAAGAATTAGGTTAGAAGGATGAGGAACCAGGCCTTTAATTTCACATTTACTTAGGGGGTGTTTGCAACTGCTTATTATAAGCACTTATGTGATTATAAGCTGCTGAAAGTTGTTTTTAAATGTTTGGTTTCACTACTTCTTCTGTAAGTTCTCTAAAAATAATTAGTAATAATCTATAATTTCATAAGCAACTTGTAAGCTATTTTTCATTAAAACGAGTTATTATAATTCCAAACACTACAACTTACAGTGAATTATTTTGATAGATTCCAAACACCACGTATTTTTTATTATAATATAATTTTTCTCAACTTTCAGCAGAAGTAGGTAATTATGCTTTTACATAGGCTATTGCAAACACCACCTTAACAAAGGGTAAAATTGAGATTTCACATGCTAAAATCATGGAGTCAATCGCATTTTTGGGCGCATGTATATCACATATGCAGAAGTGGGTGTTTATAGCTTGTTTTTCATAAACATATGGGAGGAAGTTGCTTATTTGTTTCTCAGGGGGTAAATTGCTACTTTTAACTTTCACAGGGGTAAATTGCATTTTACCCCTTTTTCTCACCAGAATTTGTTTTCTTGTCTCTAAAACCCTAGCCAGCTATTATACTCATTTCTTCTCTCATCTCTAAACCTCTCTTAAATTGCGTTTTACCCCTTTTTTTTTGCCAAAATTTCTTTTCTTGTCTCTAAAACCCTATCTAGCCATTATACTCATTTCTTCTCTCATCTCTGAACCCCTCGTCCCGAAAGAAAGTCTCTCAAGAACCACCTGGAATAGATCAAAAGAAGAGAGAATTCTGTGTGCAGAGGAAAGTTTGCAAACCCCAAGAAAGACATTATGAGTTAACAAAATCCGAGTATACTATATTATAAAAAAAAAAAAAGATATACATACAAGATATAAAAGCTTTTCTTCTATCATGCAATTGAGCCTGCTAATAAATGGAAGATGCGGGCAACATGGATAGCAGAGAGTACAAATATTTATAACATAAAAAATGGAAAACTGCATCACTTTGAGGGACAAAAAAAATTAAAGAGAGAGAGAGAGCGCGCCAAGCACATCGACTCTTATAACATATGGTATAATGATGATGATGATAAAACTAGTGTTCAACTCATACTTGATGCATGTGCATAAAATAAAAAAAAAATATATAATTTATATACTAACGTTTAACTTATACTGTGTGCATTGAATAATTAAAATATGATTTATATCTAATATAATTACATACATAATTTATATAAAGAAAAAATTAGTGTGTTATGATGATTATTAAAGTAAGTTAAGATTATGGATATCTTAGATAAAGCACATGAATCCATGTCAAATAGGACTCTGTATTTTATTCAAAAGTATGGATAAAAATACCTTGCAGGGGCCTACTTTGATTTTGATCATTTTGGGTGGTGTATGCAATTAATTGTGAAAAGCACTTATGTGACTAAAAACTGCTGAAAGCTGTTTTTGAGTGTTTAGAAACTCGACTTCTGCTTTAAGTTTTGTAAAATTAATGAGTAACAAATTATGCTGTAAGCTATTCTTCATAAAATAGGTGATTATAGTTTCAAATGCCATCATTTTTTTGTCAGTTTATAATGGATTATTTGATAATTTCTTAATACTAAATACTTTGAATTATAATTTGCATTTTTTTTTAACTTTAAGCAAAAGTAGGTAATTTTTTATTTTTATTTTTATTTATTTATTTATTATATTTTTTTTCCCTCTTATAATATGTTGCATACACAGCTCGCTTAGGCCTCGTCATCCAATCTTTTTCACTGAATTATCCTTACCTTAGCTACTTCCCACTTCCAACTCAGGTCAAATCTGAAAGTACACCCAAAACCAACCCCGCCCGCCATTGTTGCTCGCCTGTAAGAGAAAGGAGAGCCAAGAACATGTCGCTGAAGGTGTATGCAGATCGTATGTCCCAACCCTCGCGCGCAGTTATTCTTTTCTGCAAGTAATTTCTCTTATTACTTCACTTCCACATCTTCTTTGACAAATTACTCGATTTTATTTCTGGGTAAGTCATAAAACTTGAATAGAGAGAGAAAAAAAAAAGACTCACAATTTCATGTGGGTTTTTTGTTAAGATTAAATGGGATTGACTTTGAAGAGATAAGAATCGACCTTTCCAAACGCCAGCAATTGACTCCTGAATTTGGAGGTACGCCATTTTGTACAACTCAATTGCGTATTCCAGTAATTTTAGTTTTAACCCATGAAAAGTTTGTTCTAACATTTTTGTGCTATTCTTTTTATTTGTTCTTGATTTTTCTTTTAATGTGACAGATATAAATCCCCTGAAGAAAGTGCCTGCGATACAGGAGGGAAGGTTCAAGCTTTCCGAGAGGTGCCTCATATTCCAGACATCAAATTTTCAATTTTTTTTTTCCCCTCTGGGAATATGTGATTGTTTGGACTTTGAAGGTTCTATAAATAAATTGGGAAAAATTCACTTTTATACATAGATATCTCCCTTAACATATGTGATGTTATTAATTTGGGGGTTAGACATTTAGTACCACTATCCTGCGAACTTGGACAGAAGAGATACTTGACGGAAAGGCTCAAGGGGGTTACGGCTCAATTACAGCAAGGAATTTTTTTTTCGCTTCAAGTTTTCAGTATTTAGCAAAAAAACGTGAAGGATAACCATGAAGTTACTTGCTCAATTGTATTGATGGAAGATTTTTCTTTCTTTTGTGGCGCTGGTAGTTTTTTTATGGTTATCCTTCGCATTTCTTTGCTAAATACTAAAATATTGAAAGGGAAAAAAAAATTTGTTGTTGTAATTGAGCTCTAATCCCATAATTTCCCTCTAATTTTGAACCCTTTGTTAACTTCTTCAAAGGAAGCATCTCTTCTTTCAAAGTTTGTAAAACAATGATATTAAATGTGTAACGCTTCAAAGTAATGGTATCACATAGATTAAGAAAGATATCTTGTGGTATCAAAAGTGAATTTTTTCCAAAACAAATCTTTTACATATCAAACTGTAAAGTTGTAGTAGATTTTCTAAGTGCTCGTTCGAACATTGTGTTTCTATGTGTCTTTCAACTCGATGTTGCCAAAAGGATTTAAAGGTTTTTATGTGAGCATTATTCTAGAATAGAGAATTGAGCTTCCAGTCCACAAAACCTTATCTCTTACAGTTCTCTTATAGTGCATGAATGATTTTAACTAGATTTACAGTATTGTTACATCTTGCTACTCTGTACTGAAAGTTTAATGAGAATATATAATTTGTATTCACCTTCTCCGGGGTGTTTTGCATTTTTTGCAGTCAGGCCATTCTGATCTATTTGGCTTCTGTGTATCCTGGAGTTGCTGATCATTGGTAAGTTACATTTCTTGTTACTCCATTACAGGGTTAATATGGCTTCTAGAGCACTACAGTTGAACATTGAAATCCAATTTTATCCAATTCTATCCTTCTACATTTAGTTGTTGAAGGCCTTTATATCCTATTTTGTTCATGACCTTTAAAGCTGCTTCCATAAACGGGCCATTTTCACATGCAATAAATTGCTAATTTGAAAATGATGGATCCGAGGTACTTAATGAAGGAATCAATCAATATGATCTTGTCCGTGGTTGAAAGCTTTTCTTTGCAAGATACCAGACATTTATCTCTCAGAACCTTACATATGCAGTTCGTATTCGGAAATGTAATTTTTTATCTTTCTAGGTATCCTGCTGACGTTTCTAAAAGAGCGAAAATTCACTCTGTGTTGGATTGGCATCACTCAAATTTACGTCGTGGTGCAGGTGTTTATGCTGATCTCAATAAGATCATTTTCGTATTGGATATTTTGAATGCTTGTATTGCTGTCATTTCTAGTGACAGTACTGCTGTAAAACATTTTTACTTGAGGAGCAGGAAATCTGAATAATTGGAATTCCTATTAAAATTAATATTATCCCATTCAAGTAACTGCAATTGATGCAAGTATAAGTAATTGTTAATGTAGATATTACAAATGCTTGTGCTTCCCCTTCCAGTTACCTACGTAGTTAATTCGGCTCTTGCACCGGCACTTGGGCTGCCTTTGAATCCAGAAGCGGCAGCTGAAGGTGAAAAACTCCTTTCAGCCTCTCTTGCAGAGATTGAATCTGTGTGGCTTAAGGGAAAGGGACGTTTTCTGCTCGGAAGCTTACAACCTTCCATTGCGGATCTTAGTTTAGTGTGTGAGATCATGCAGCTTGAGGTAAAGATCTATCTCTACGTTTGCTTAAATGTCTTTCTTTATGATCAAGGAAATATAAATTGTTTGAAACTGAAGTATAGCAGGGTTATGAATTGTCCTTAACATTATGTCTACTAGACTAGCAATTGTAATACGGACGTATCAAGATGCTCATGTCCTTTGATTCAAAAAGAGCATCACTATTGGTATCAATATAGAGTCAAGCATGCATATGTATTTTCCTGGCATGTGACCTTATTTAACTTGTGTTTCCATTCACTCTCTTGCGTAATGATAAGGGATAACTACCTCAACCCTCCCTGAGATTTGGCTTAGTCACAGGAATACTCCCTGTGATATGGAAAATTACAATAACGCCCCCTGCACATTAGAGTTAAACCCCTTG
>JACFYI010003325.1:31252-58085 GCA_014898755.1 Handroanthus guayacan | reverse complement strand
GACCTTGTACCGTCATAATATTGTGATATATACAAGTGTTGCGGGTCCATTCCACATTATTGATTACTTATTAATACATCACCTTAATTGGACCTCTAGTACTTGATCACGTTGTTTCATAAATATTGACTTACCGAAATTAGTTATTTAAAATTTCTTGAAGAAAATATTTTCAAATAAATAATCAAAATTACATATAGTATGAACTAATTAAATTTATACTTTTGAACTCAATATGCCTTCGTTGCTAAAATTACAACAATGCTTGGAGACAGATGGAAAAAATTGCAACTTTACTCCCAAATTGCAACCGCTTTTGGAACTTCGTCACATGCTTTATAAAATTGCCCAAATTAGCCCCCTGAGTTAGCGTTCATTGTGATTCACTTCCACCATAAAAAAATTTGATGGAATGTGCATGTGTATTGTGCGTGATCGTCGGATTTTCTACCCCTTTTTTTCCGTAGTCTTGGAGGAAAATTGAAATTATACAAAAAAATAAATTAATAAAAATGAAAAATAAAATAATAAGATTAAGAAATGAAACTATAAAAAAAATATTAAAAATTGATCAAAGCAAAAATAAAAAATTATGCATTTGAACTCAAAATAGATTAACTAAATAATACAAAATCAAGGTAAAGAAATTAACATTGTAAATAAACTAACAAAATTATATGGAATGGATAAATTTTCATTTAATAAAGCATTTAATTTAAATATAATTACTTTAATAATCAATGAATATTTTAGAAAAAAGTAATATTACCAAAATATCTTTAAAATAAGTTTTATCTAACCAAAAATTCAAAACAATTTCTAGATTTTGGAATCAAACGCGATTTAATTGCCAATCCTTTGACATCAATAAGTCAAGCAGAACATCAAAATTTTGGTAAATAAATTAGTATATGTTGAAATTCAAAAAGTATTAAGTGAATAAATAAAAATTATATTAATTAATTCAAAGATATATTTGTTAAACTAAAAATAACATGCAAAGATAAATATAGAATAATTAAAACTCTAGGGTTTTAGAGTCCGTCCCATATTTTGTGCGCCCCCGGCCGGGCGCCCACCACAAAAAAAGAAGAAGAAGAAGAAGAAAGGCATGGTCCCTTATGTTGGATGTTCACGGCAACTCTAGTTCCACTATTAAAAATTGATAGATTGCACACTTCATATATTGCACTTTTGGTCCCAAAGTTATCTCATGTTGCATTTTTTATCCCAACCTTCTTCAAATTGACACTTATTGGACAAATTTTGTCTTTTTTCACATTTTTAGTCCTCAGTCCAAATTTTCATAAAAAATTTTACGGTCAACATGCTCATGCATAGCACTGCCTCAAATGCAAGTCTAAAAAAAATATATTGCTTAATGTGGAAGTCAAAGACTCAAAGTTGAAATTGCATTGGAAGATTTCAAAATTATTCTTTTCTCTTTTTTCCTTGTGAAGGTGAATAACATTTATAACCTAATATTATAATTTCTAGATTAAAATTTTTCATAAGGACAAAAGAATTCTTTTTATTACTTTTAAATATAAAAAGCAAATGTATTAGTGTTATGTTTTTAAAGCATTAATAAATTAAACAAAACAACCAAGAAAAGGTTTTATATTTTTTCTCTCTCTTCACTAATTTAATATTTTTTTAAGTCTCTCTTCATTTCTCTTCTAATTATACCACTTCTTTTGCCTCCAACTTCACATATTTTTTTTATTTGTTTTAGTGTGTATTTCATATAAGAAATACAATTAAATATATTTACATAGTTAAAAAATATATTACCAGATAAAAATAAAATATAATGAATTATAATTTTATTGATTACTAAAAAATTTAAGTTCACATATTGTGTGTGCTATTGGTAATTTTAAAAAATAAGGATGAATTTCAATTAATTTTAGAATCATGTGCAATTCATAACAAATATATAAATAACCTAATTTTAAATTGATATTTGTATTAATTATTTTAGAAATTTACAATTTTCATTATTTTCATAGTATTTTATTTATATTTGGATTCTTTTATACTACATATAAAATTACAAGGCAGATTACTTCTTTTAAAATTTATTTATTGCTAGATTGATCCTGTAAATATTGACATATAATTCTACTACTTTTTAAAGCATATTTAATTATTTAAAAATATAATACAATATTTTTATGTTTTAAACAAACAAAAATTTTGAAAATTTTTATTAGTTCTAATCTAGTATTTGTATTATTTTAGAAATTCACCATTTTTCATTTTTCAAAAATATCGTTATTTATATTGAAAAATTTTAATTTGTATTACGAATAAAATTTATGTTCGTATTAAACTCCTAATCTCCGGTTTCTTGATAGCTTCCCAGTTTAGTTAAACTTCCACAGTTCTATCGACGTAAGTTTTTTTCTTTGAAGTTTAAAAAAAATAAAAAGTTCTATGTTAGCATTAATTTATTTATTATATTTGAATATTGTTTATTGCTTTAACACTGTAAATCATTATAATCAAATATTATATAAAATAATAGTTATATATAGGTAATGCTACACATAAACTTTTATTATAATAGAAGAAATATCGACACAAACAATATTTCATGACCCAAAATATTTATGTGCGCAGGAACCACGTGAGATGACTGCTGATATTTAAAAATAATATTTTAATACTAGAGTGATTATTTAGATATATATTTTTTATGTTACAACAATTAAATAATATTAATAACAATTAATACTTAATATTTGAAAACAAATATATGCATTATTTTATAGGACTTATTGCACTTTGCTCCCCAAAAACAACGTCAAAGAGCACTTTACCCTCTAAAAATTTTGTAAATTAATTGTAACAACCTGAAAAATTCTATCCTATGAAATAAGATTGAGGAATTTTGATGTTGAATAAATAGGTGGTTTAATTTAAAGAATATTTTGATTTGAAAAATATTTGGAGACTTTAGGTTTAAGGATCGAATCCAAACACGCACACGAAATAATGTTATTCTCGGATGCCACTGTTTCAGCAATACATCCAACTTGCAAGGCTTCAAAACCTATCTTTTTCTCATCAAAACGACCCATATTATATACTGTTAGAAACCTTATCGAGTGTAGATAATGTTAGAATCAAGAATTACTCGAAACTATAGAGAAAAATATCTGAAAATGGCAGTTGAAAGTGACATGCCAAGTCTGCCGAGGAGCAGTAACAATGGCGGGAATGATGTTTGAGGTGTTTTAAACAAGAATCCAATCATTAGATTGTTGATCGAAGCCTATTATTGGAAAGTTACGATATTTATAGAAGCAAGAAACTTAGGAAATTATGTGGATTGGTGCTAATTAGTGACTCCATGGATATTAAGGTGTGTTAGGTGAGTACAAGTGAGATTTGTCCCACATTGGAAAAATTTGTGAAAGGAAGAGCACTTGGGCACTATAAATCCCTTATCCCACTTTGGAAAAATTAAGAAGTGGGAAGTCTTAGTGAGCTTATAAAAGCTTGTGCTTGACTAGTCCACCTCACACCAAACAAAAGACAAATTTTTCTCTATCTCCATTTCCTTTGCTCTTTGATGAAATTGTTGGATTATTAACTCCGACGACTAAGCAAGGATCAAGGAGATGCTACGGTGCAGTACTAAGTGTCTGCACTATTTTATTTTTGGAAGAAGAATTGTTATACGCACATATCGAAAGTGGGGCAATATTTTCTTCCGAGTAGTGAGAAAAATTAGTTGGAACTGTGATCGTGATAAGCGAAGATTTCAAAGGAAAGAGTTGAGGATTTCTCACTCTCACCACATCAATATTTGGGTAAGTAAGAATGTTAGATTATATATATATATGTCTTGTTAAGATTCGAAGTGATTTAATAGATATACATATGTGATTTATGGTATGATATAGTTAGCAATGAAGTTTGACTATAATGTAGAAATTATTGATAGGAGATGAGGAAACTAAATGAGGTTCTTAGTGATGGAAAACATATGAAATTATGGGGGAATTTAGTAAGGTTTAATGTGATGGAATCAAATTAAACATACCCACACTTCTTTAACCTCGGAATTCACTGTCTCACTGCACTAACCGCAACTTCTAAATCTCCAAAACCCACTTTAATCTCTTCAATTCGGCCTATATAATATACCGTTAGAAAGCTTATCGAGTGTAGATAACTATAAAATCACAAAACATACAAAAATATAGAGCAAAACATCCAAAAGTGCCTTTAGAATGCAACCTGCCAGAGCTACGGGAATAAGGTCAGTAATGAAGGTTAACTTTGAATGGATATAGATGACGATCCGACCGTTGGATCGTCGATCGAGGGTCAACATTAGAAAGAGCATTATGTCAAGTTAGTTATAGGGAAAATCCTACTGTTAAATTGTTAGGAATTTCGAGATAAAATGAAATCTATCATATGTTAACCAAGAATCTTGGTATTGAATGCTAGGTGCTATCATTTGGGATATTTTGGAAATTTAGGAACGTATTGTGAATCGAGACCAAAGGACCCAAGGGAAGACTTATGGCTTTCCTCATCTTCTTGTGAGCATATGTTCTCAGTTCCTCTCTTGACCGGATGATTATGATATCATATTGTTGAGTATCTTGCTCCTTTGATATGTGATTTCCATGAGCTTATGTTGTTGCTTTGTTGATTCTTGCTATAATAAGCTCTATCTCTGGAATATATAAATTCAAAGCTTAATGAACCCTCTTGACTCCTGTTTTAATGCTTTGGATCAAGTTTTGAACAATGGACGATAGACTAAGAGGAGAAATGAACTAAAGATTTACTAAAAACGAGTGATATGGACAAAAATCGTGTTTTCAACTTTAAAATGATCTTCCGAAAAATCTCAAAACCAAATTTCAAATCAATGATTTACAAATGTTTTTATATATAAGAGAACCCCAAAAATGTAGTTTTGAATAAAAAATTCGAAAAAAATCGAAAGACGAAAAATCGGGATTTCACTTGAGAGTAGGCGCTTAAGCGTGCGGAGTTGGGCGCCCCAGCGCCCACTCTCGGCCAAAACATCCATTGTTCCAGAGACTTGGGCACCCCAGCGCCCAGTTCCTGTCCCAAAATTTATTTTAGGCGCTCAGGCACCCGTTTGAGCGCCCAAGCGCCTATTTCCGTACCCAAACTTTATTTTAAACCTTATTTCATGGCATACCAAGTCCATATCCAATCTTGCTAAGGTGTTTTGAACTTGGGAACGTCGACCCTCTAGTCCATAGTCGAATTTTGAAATGATCGATTGAGATGTTTGGCCTATTCCGAAATGTTTATTTGAAATCGATGACCGACCAAAAATTGTACCAAAATGGCCTTATTGAATGATCGAATGTTCAGTTTGTTTCAAGCCTATATGTTTGTATATATATTGGACAGACTGGATGGGCCCTAGAGGTAGGGTCCTGAAGGATTATGTCTGAGACTCGTGGTCGACCGTGCTGTGGCGACTGTAAGTTTATGACTCTCCTTGAGCGTTTGCTCGGAGTTGTATGTTTATGACTCTCCTTGAACACTTGCTCGGAGCTGTAAGTTTATGACTTTCTTTGAGCGTCTGCTCGGAGCTGTATGTTTATGACTCTCCTTTAGCATCTGCTCGGAGCTGTAAGTGGAGTGATAAGGGTGACCGACCCACCAAACGTTGTTTCTGCCATATGAATTTATTGACATAAATGTGATATAAGTTTGGCTGTTATCAGTTTCTGTCCATTTCTATTTGATCCAATATGTATATGAAATCACATTCATGTTCCTAATCTCAATATGCTCACTGTTGAACTCTTGTACTCCATGTGTCTATAGTTTGAATCTCATTCTTCATAAACTTATTATTGAATCCTGTATTCCATGTTCTATGCTATAAGTTTTACTGGGTCAGTGGACTCATGATTCCATAAACATCACGTAGGTTCTTAGACCGTAGATTGACTGACTGAAGGTTCGTGTTAGTATATGGCTTCCTTTTTGGAATTTCGTGTATAAGCATGTATCTTGGCATGTTGAACGCTTAGGTTTATGTTTTGTTAGAATGCACAGATCGTCATCTTGTAATAGTTAGGATTTCTGGATATAATATTTTGGTTAAAATTAGTCTCCATTTGAACTGCGGGTACGTTGGCTTGTAATTTGGATATTGTAACGAAATCTGGGAAATTTTCAGCTTGTATCTTGGATCATAAGTTATGAATTAAGCACGATGAATTTTCAGTTTATGGTTTTAGTTAAGATCGTACACAAGTAGCACTCCAAATTTCGAGGCGGAATGCACTGAAATCCGGGGCGTTACATTAATTATGCCCCTAATCATATTTGGTATTACACAGAACCCCTAGCTTCACTTTCCAGCAATTTTCACCATCAGACTTAGGCCACGTGCAATGCAAACCGTTTTTAGAAGGTTAAAATTGTAATTTCACCTCTTAATCCAACCCACAATTATTACAGTTAAACATGGTTTTGAAGTGTAATTAATGTACAGGTTAGGAAAAATGAAGCATAAAATTTTTTCAGTTAAAAAACTCTGTTAAGAAAAAAAAAAAACCTAGGGCTCAAACAGGAAAAAGATTAATTCTCATATCGTCTAAATTGATTTTGAAATCTCAAAAAATTGATACCCAAATAGCTACAATAGAAGCTATTTTAGTGAAAATGAGTTGGATGTTGAGGGAAGTACAGAAACCAATCACTCCTCATTTATGCGCAATTGATTACGGTAGGGTTTTTTTTTTTTTTTTTTTTTTTTTTGTGGTTGTTAACTGTCTTGTTTGGTTTAATGGCTAATAGGTTTAACTTTTTTCAAACATATTAAATAGGATTCAAACGTGTAGTTGGTTTAAGATGGATTGTGAGTGTGAAAAGTGTTAACATCACTGTGCTTGTGGTCCCATGTGCTTTTATTAGTTCAACGGTGGGTACCTTTCACTTGGGTTCGTCTGATGTTGCATGTGTAATTTTTTTTTGTTTTTATTTTATGTGTATTATATATATATTTAATAAGCTCTGTTGTGGTCCCGAAAGGATCTAACAGTATTATTATTATTATTATTATTATTATTATTATTATTATTATTATTATTATTATTATTATTATTATTATTATCTGTTTGCAGGAGATTTTGGGGGGTTTACTATTTGGATGCACTATGGAGGTAAGTTTCATGACCTTAGACAGAAGATTTATTTGGATGGCAAAGTTTCACATTTTAATCATTGTCCCCATGATTATATGTCTGTACAAGAGAGAGATTCTATGTCAATTAAATTGAAGCATCATAAAGAGGGTGACAATGTAGCTCAAAAGCTTCATTTTACGGTAAAGCATTGTGATGATCCAAATGATATTAGAGAATTGTCATGTGATAATAATGTTATGTACCTCGATAACTTTGTGGATGAAGATAGGGTTGTCGGAATGTTTATTGAACACTTGAACTCAAAAAGCTTTAATGCTCTTAACAAGTGGATTTAATCCTACAACTTATCCTCCCCCTCTGATGATGATCCTAATAATAGTTAAGATAATTGTAGAAGTAAATTGCATCGTTAAACTGTTAGGATCTTTGACATAAAATAATTAGAATAAAGATTGTTGTTCTTGGAAATATGATTAACAAAGAGGTTTTGATATTGAATAATCAGATAATTTGCTTGGGGCATATTTGAAAATTTAGAAGCATATTGTGAGTTGTGATCAAAGGATTGAGGTAAGGACTATGGCTATTCCTTATGCTAATTAATAATGAAATTCATTATATCATGATTTCATTTCCTTGATTTGAATTTAATGAGTATGAACTTAAACTTGCTATTGTTATTCCTTGTTAGATATTATGAATTCTTTGTCTTGTTTGATGATGACTATGGACATTTGGATCTCATTGTGGTTATTTCCTTTGTGTAATCAATGTTTTTGATAACTTTGTGCCTGGAATCCTTGGACATAATTAGATATGTAATGTATTGATTTGTTGAAAAATCGAAACAGACACTTACTTGACTTGTTTTGTAAAAATTTTTATACTTGATTTTAAACTCTAAATTATAGGAAACTTATCTCTCCAAATTATAGGAAACTTATCTTATTTTTAGTTTAAAAATAAAAAGAATTTTGGTTTGGGCGCGGTAGTAGCCTCAGGCAATTTGAGCTCATCCATGCTCGTTTTCATACACACTCGCGTCCAAATCAAAAGCGTTTTTAGTATATTTGAACCTCTTTTCATGATTTTGACTTTATTTTGCTTCTTTAAGTCTATGGATCATTCTTTTGAAATGTTTTCAAAATATTGTTCATAGTTTTTACTCTTCAAAATTTTTTTCCAAGTATTATTTATGATTTTCACTCCTCTGAAATATTTTCGAACAATTGTTTATGTTTCATGTCCTTTGAAATATTTCCAAACTACTTTATGATTTTTATTTTTCTAAAATATTTTCAAAATATTGTTGAAGGATTTCACTCCTTTAAAACGTTCTTAAAATATTGTTCACGATTTTCACAATTCTGAAATGTGGTTGCGGTTCTCACTCTTTTAAAA
Organism: Handroanthus guayacan; assembly: GCA_014898755.1. NCBI lineage: Eukaryota > Viridiplantae > Streptophyta > Magnoliopsida > Lamiales > Bignoniaceae > Handroanthus > Handroanthus guayacan. Next base: position 49,515 of record JACFYI010003325.1, on the reverse strand, counting down.
TAATTTCAAAAAATATGGTTTGACATGTCTCAATCCATAAAAGGTTTTGAAATATTAATTGATATGTCCATGATACATACTTTTGAATTATTTCCAAAATACCATTTGAAATGACCGTGGATCACTCTTTTGAAATAGTTTTGAAATATTGGTTGACATTTATATTTTCTTTAAAGTATTGAGCTCAAAATATCATTTGATATGTCCTAAATTCGAATTGAATCGAATGTTGCATCTGATACTCCTTGAAAGTTCATATTGATTAAATTGGACCAATTGTAATTTATTGATATTCATTATGTGCTATCCTGTGGATGGATTTGTTTGTATTTAAACATCGTTTGAACTTTAAAAAATTTAATTCAGACGATTATCATTACCCTCAAAATTATTATGTGTGTTTGTTTGATGGGCCATTGAGAAATCTCAAGAGGGATGTCGGGCTTCCTATTCATTTAGATAGTTTCGCGAAAGTCTGAAGGTAGATTTTTCAAGAACTAGTTTGTAACATGGAGTACATCGACAATATCATATTATTTGTTGGGTGCCCCTTCGAGTGGCCACTCGATGGAGGGACCCTGCAGAGGGATAATGATTATATATTTAATTTGAAGTTATAAAGATGACGAATTCACTAAATACTAGTTCAACCTATGCTATTCGACTATGCATTTAATTATGAACTCTTGGATGAGTTATATATTTTTGTTTGATTTTTGGAATTATCACAATCGTAATGCATAATTCTCTCATTTGTTGGACCTTCTGAGCTCATTACTTTCTGTGTACTCTATTGTTTGAATTATCGGAACTCATTGATTGACCTAGCCTTCAATTATTGGACTCTAGAAATTTCTATTCAAATCGACTCTTAATCTATGTGTTCATTTACCTTATTATTCTATTTCTAGCCATAATTCCTTACTAAGTCATTTGAACTTAGTTTATAAATTTTAATATATGTAGATGACTAAGTTTCTGGAATTTCACCAAGTTTGGAGATTTTCGATTGCTAAATTTTATGTATGAGCTTTTGTTAAAACATGATGGTTAAAGTGCTAATGTCGTAGGAATGATTATTTTGACATATAGTTTTAGGGAATTATTTCGAATATATGTCTACAAGAATCATGAGGAATTGAAATATGAAGTTCAAGTAGAAGATATTTTGTTGAGATATTGAAAATTTGTAATAGTTAGTAGCATCTATACGTACTCATGAGCTTATAATATATTGAGACGTTTGTAGTACAGTTGGGCATCTTATGTAATATTAAAATTTTAAGATTTGTAATGAGTATATATTTGATGATGGAATGAATAAAAATTTCTACTATATCGTAAATTGAGAAATTATTTTTAGAGTCCCTTTCTCCACGGATAGTGATTCTGGTCTAGGGAAAGATATTTTAGATTCGGGTCATTACAGTTCCAATGGAGATAATGATGAGGATAATACAGATATTAATAGGGATAGGCAGAAAGTGAGTGAAAAAAATGGGGGGGATGGAGTGAAAACATTGGACAGGGAAAGAGTGAAAAAAATGTAGAACGAAAGATTGAAATTCATTGCTCGGGAGAGAATGAAAAACTTAGGCAAGAAATAAATGAAAAAAATATAGAAGGAGAGAGTGAAATTTAAGGTTAGGAAGAGAATGAAAAAGATTGACAGAGAGGTGTTGGTAGTGTATTTATTGATCCATCTATTGGATATAAGTTTGAGGTGAGTGAAGGATCCTTTGGTAATTATCTTGAATATTCTGATAAACTTGTTGATAGTGATTATAGTATTAATGATGTATTATTTGATGATAACATTGATAAGATGTTGGGCAGATAGAGTTTAAGGAGGGACAACCAAGTTTCAGTAAATCAACCATGCCTAGTGAAGTTAGAAAAGGCAAATGCGCATGCAATCCAGTGTACAAAAACATGTTCAATCCTAATACAGATATGGGCAAACTTGTTTTTAAAGTTGGTCAGTGTGTTTTCATCAACAAACATCTTTAGAACTGCAGTTAGGAGGAGAACTGCAGTTATGAGGCATTCCATATTGTATGGTAGGGATATAGTTTTTCTAAAGAATGACCTTAATGATGTTAAAGTTAAGTGCAAAGACGCTAGGTGTCAGTGGTTGATATATGCTTCATATATGCATGGTGAGAAAATAATGTAAGTCAAGACCCTTATTCTAAAACAAACTTGCCAGAGAAAAATAAAAGTTACAACTGCTAATTCTAAATTTGTTGCATATAACTATCATGATCATATTAGCACAAACCCCAATTGGCCTGTTAAGTTGTTCAGAAGGAGCATCAACTAGAATCCTCAAGGTTTCAAATATATAGAGCCAAGAAAAGGGCCTTAAAACATGTATCTGGAACCAAGAGTGAATAATTTGCAAGACTATAGGACTGTGTTGAGGAGATAAAGAGAATAAATCTTGACTCAACTATGAAAATCAAGTGCAGTGTCGATGAAGACAAAGAGTTTGAGATTCAAGAAGATATATATTTGCTGGGAGGCTTTGAAAAAAAGGTTATTAGAGGGTCGTAGGCTTCTTATTAGTTTGGATGGATGTCACCTCAAATCCACAAGTGGTGGCATTTTCTTAATAGCTGTAGGCATTGACGGGAACAATTGCATGTACCCATTTGTCTATGCTACAGTTGAAAAGGAAAAACATGTACATAGGAGTGGTTAATTGGGCTATTGGTAAAAGATCTAGAGATTGAAAATAGCAACAAGTGGACCATTATGTCTGACAAATAAAAAGTACCAATAGAAGCTATGGAGAGGTTATTGCTAAATGCATATCATAGATTTTGTGTGATGCATTTGCACTCAAACTTCAAACTTTCACATAGGGGCCTAAAATTAAAAAAGCTGTTGTGGAGAGCTGCAACTGCCATAAGGATATGTGATTTTAATTAGGCAATGGCTGAGCTAAAACAAGTGGATGGGAAAGCTTTCAAATGATTGTCTAAGAGATCACCAGAGCACTGATCTAGAGCATACTTCAGCATAATACCGAAGTGTGACCTCCTTGTAAGGAACTTGTGTAAGAACTTCAATGGTATTAGCATAAATGCTAGAGATAAAACTATCATTGCTATGCAAGAGATGATTAGAGTAAGCTTAATGAAGAGAATTCACCATCAAAGAGATGCTATCATACAGAGTAGTGGGACACTTACTCCAAAAGCGCAAAAGATGTTGGATGAGAATAAAAAACAAGTAGGTGGTTACGTAGCAGAGTGGAAAGGGGTGGATGAGTTTGAAGTTGATGGACCAAATAGAGAAAAGATGGTAGTAAACATAGAGAAGAGAAGTTGCAGCTGTAGAAAATGGAATCTTACCAGTATCCTTTACAATAATGCAATAGTTGGTCTTATGTATATGAATTATCTTCCTGAGGCTTAATGATTGCTATAGAAAGAAACCTTCTTAAGATCTTATTCCTATATGTTGAGGCCACTATTGGCCAATGACAGAATGGACAAAAATGTTGCCTCAATTGATTGAAAGAAAACCAAGAAGACTTAAGAAGTTAAAGAAGAAGCTGGCCTCAGAAAAAGAGACGATGAATGGCAGAAAGAAGCTAGTTAGAAGAGGAACATCACACAAATGTTGACAGTGTAAAGAACTAGTCATAATAAGCTTAATTGCCTCAAAAAACAGAGTCAAAATCAGGAAGCTAATGAAGAAAGTGAATTGAACATTTCACAAGAGTCATTGCCAAAGAGTGGGAGAAAGCTTAAGGTATTACTTTACCTTATTACTTAACTTATCTCCCTTTGTGCATCAAATTTGACATTGTTTTGCAGGTGAGGAAAAGGAAACAAAAGCCAGTTGAAGAGGAAGACAATGTAGGAAGTGTGGACAATAGAAGCTTAGTTTAGCAGGTTAACTTATCTACCTTTTAAACCATATTTGTCAATCATACTCCATATGTAATTCTTATAGCTCAATGTTTTAGATTGTGAAATGTGTATCTAGATACTGAGGTTGATGGAGAGGAGCTAATACCAAAACTCAATGACATTAGGTTGAGTAGCCAGTAGCCGGTAGCCAGTAGTTGGATGTAAATCCATTTGGGTATTGAGTAATTATCTACTTTAAATTGACACATGTTGTTGTTGATAGGAGAATGCTACTGTTGAAGTTGATCTTAGAGGCAGTCAAATGCCTATGTTGACTAGGGCAAAGAGAAAGCTTTTAATAGAGAGAGATAGGGGTGCTCAAGTTACAGCTCCAAAAGTAAATCCCAAATAAATGAAGAACAAGAAACTAATAGTAGCTGTAAAATATGGTGTGATGACAAGAAATAAAGCAAAACAATCACCTACTAAGTTACAGTTAGAGATCAGAGGCAAAGCAAAATCCAACAACAAGAAGACTATAAAGAAGAAAGCCGAAACCTCCAACGCCAAGAATCCAAAACTTGAGAAGTCACCAAGGAAAGCTGTAGAAGAAGACATTGTGGTACTAGCTCCGACTATGGAGGAACCTGCTATGAGAAGAAAAGTCCAAAGACCACACTAAGCAAGAAGCAAGAACGAGAGGAAGTAGGTACTTCAAGTGGTTCAGTCGCACCTGGTTCATCAAGGCTTAAATCAATAGCTGTTGCAAAGGAGAAAGAAACGATTTTTGGGGATAATATGCCTACCTGTATGCCACAGTAGAATTTGTGGAGGTCATTGCTATGTTAATTCTCTTATTTCAAAACTTGTGGTGTCACATACTTCTATTTTCATAGACTGAGATTTTTGGTTTCCAACTACTATTGTCTTGATGGCCTACGTGTAATAAATGGTTGATTTGATGCCATGTGATGCCATATTTATATTGTTCTAGTTTTTGGGAGTCGTTTAATCAACCCGGGGTATTTTGTAGTTGTTATACTCTGTTGCCTTTGTTGTTCTTTATTTTTTAATGAATGAAATATATGTCTTTTGGCATTTTCTAATGTGTGTTGCCAATCACTTCACATGTTAGTCTAGACACATTGAGCCAAGGGGCCTTTGTTTACTGTCCATTTTTTCCTTTCGCAGCTAAATTCCATTCTTTTCCTCTTGACAAGGTTGACAATAGTAGCAGTGGGATTCCATTGAATAAAGTAAAGAAAAAAGGATCCAACAAATTATATAAGAAATACCTTATACTGATCTCTTGTTGCCAAACATAACATTTTTCACAAACCCCATAACCATTGGGAATTACAAGTGCAATGAGCTACAAACAAAATCCTAACAAAAGACACCCTACATAACACATTGGTTCCTTTAGCTAACCAAAAAATATAATCACTTTGTTTTGTCTTCCAGTGTTCTACAACAAATAGATTATAAAACACGACAACAACAACAATGAAAATCTAAAGAATCTTCTTCCTTTTCTTTCTTGTGGTTACTTCAGCTTTTTCTATCTTCAATCAACGGAGCAAATTGAGTATAATTTGGATTGACCTCGCACACATGGGGATCATTCCAAAAAAAAAATTATCCTCCTCTTTCCTACCATGTACGAGAAGAATGAGAGGATAAATATGCAAGGTTTTATAGAAAAAAGAGTAGAAAAACTGATAACAAAGAGGAATACAAACTTTGAACTTTGCACAAGAAGAAAATCTATGTCATGGATTGTGGTCAGTCTAAGATGTGCATACAATAGTGGCATTCCCATAGTAGCAAAAATCGTCCTCCATTTTTTCTCTTGAAAAGCTGTTGCAAACATAGTTAAATCCACAAGAGGGAAAGGGGTCGGAAAAGCCTAAATTTTGAACTAAAAATAAATTTTTCTTAACCAAGTCTGACTAGGGGTTATGGGTTCAATTCAGAGGTGACATTACAATTTTAACCTTATAAAAATGGTGTCGTTGCACATGGCCTTAGTTCGGTGGCATAAATTGCCATAAAGTGGAGCTAGGGGAGTCTGTGCAGTCCTAAATGTGATTTTGGAGGGCACAATTAATTTACAGAATTTTTGGGGGTAAAGCGCTCTTTGACGTTGTCTTTGGGAGCAAAGTACAAGAAGTCCTATTTTATAAGAATAAAAAAGGTTATTATTTTATAAGAATGGAAAAAGTTATTAGTTGATTTAATTAATTATTTGATCAAATATTGCATTGCACAAATAAAGGTGTCCAGGCCAAGCTACACACGTGTTTCCATTAAGTTTTTTATGGGAATTTCAACAGAGGACTAAAAAAGCAAAATAAAGGCAAAAATTGTCCCACGAGTGTTAATTTAGAAAAGATTGGGACTAAAAGTGGCAAATAAGATAACTTTTAGGACCAAAAGTGTAATTTTTTCATTGTGTGAGATCATCACTACAAGAAAATACCTATTCCACTAATGAAAAATTCATCACAAATTTAATAAAATCCATCATAAAAGTAGTTTTATGATGAATTTTGTTCCATCAGAAATCTGTTAGAGTATGTCTTGTCACTAATTAGTGCTATGATATAGAATTGTAATATATCTCATAATAAACTTTCATAATGAAATTTTTCATTATTATAGAAATTTAGGAGTGTCAACAGGTTGGGCTCGAAGCGGGTAATGTTCCCTCTATCCCCGTATAGTTTAATAAAATTTCAATCCGCACCCGCCTCCATCACCTATGAAAATTGTCCGTCGTCTACCTTTGTGGAAAAATTGTTATCCATGGATATCCGTGAGTATCTGTTAAGCTTCTTCATTTAGAGGAAATATACATAATCCTTCCTATGAATTTATAACCAAAAAAAAAAAAAAATATCGATTATTAAACTATAAAAATGTCTTAGAAAGTTGAACGTTCATTTAACATAAATTCAAAGCCCAAAGTTCTTACAATTAATATTGATGAACATTTAACATTAAATATCAATAATGATACAATGTAAATATTAAAAAATACATCATGAAATAAAATTCAAGTCAATCCCTGATAAAGCAACCACAATTATTTTAATAAAACATATTAACATATATTAAAATTTGAAATTGAAATACAAGGATTTTGTAGTAACTTTATTATTTGACCGGTAGCTAGTGCATACAAACATTTAAAGTACTATAACCCCAGCATCCATTTATTAAATGAACAAACTTTTACATGCATACTTGCATCCACGGGAATGATGCCCTCCGCATCCACCCCGATGCGGATAAGTATTCATGGGCACCTGCTAGTACAGGCACAATTGGCTTCCATTGATCCAATCAATTAAGCCATTTATTTAATTGAATTAATTAATTTAACTTCTTAAATTAATTAGGCCTTTTAAATTCATCAATCTAATTAACCAATTTCCTTCATCTAACTACTCAAAAGATATTCTAACTTTTTAGATAATATTTAATGCAAATGCAAAGATTCTTAGGTATTTGTATGACATTTTAGGTTTACTAATCAACTGGTCATGGGCTCGCAATTATTTGCTATTTAATGAATGAATATCAATTATCCTAATTCATTAAACTCTTTTAATTAATCTCCATTAAATTAAGAGTATTCAGTCTTCATAGTCAATGTCTTGCAATAAGTCTATGCGATCTAATCAATGAGTGAACTAAAGTGTATAACTCTTCTACTTATAAGTACAATGCAAAATGATCCTTCTATTTTTTATATCTGATTGAGGCCTAAGACAAGATATTAATTCGACCAATGGTGAAGCGAAGGTGAGGGCAGCTAAATTTCTCAAAATAACCTTTAAGTATATAGTATATTCATATTATTCTCATTAAATTAAAATTTTGCCCCCACAATCTATCACTAAAGAAAAAAGTATTAAGTGGCTTGAAAATTCAAGTGTCCAAGCCCTTTTCAAATACTCACATCTATCTTTCCATTCTCAAATCCTAAGTCATTTATATAATGTTCCTACTTTTATTTCTATTTCTCTCTTCTTTTTTCCCATTCTCAAGTGCCAATGCAGTTATTTGTGTTTATTTTATTTTCTAAGAAGATTCAAAATTCGTCTAAGATTTTTTTGTTTCTCTGCAAGGATTAAAATATGAGTCTCAATTTCCTTTCTTTCAAGTATAATATTAATTAATCATAAAATCTTGATTTATTTCAATAACTTTGTATTTATCAATAATAAGTTTTATATTATTTTTATTTGTTTTTATTTATATCAATTGAAGCTTTCAGCTTTGATATCATTTTTGTTTGTTTATTTATTTTATTTTTACTTCCCTAAGGTTTAGTATAGAATCTTTATTCTTTAGTGTGGAAACTTTTTGTAAGGGAAATTTTTAATAGAAGAAAATTTTTGTGAAAACTACAAGTAAATATTTTTATTCTTTTGTGAAAATTTATTGCTTTTTTTATCTTCTGAGAATTGAAATTGGAGATCAAGGGAATGTTGATGTATTTATTGTTGGAAATTTTATGAATTGAAAAAAATTGTACAATGATTTAAAAATATGCCAATACAATAGAAACAACTATAATTATAAAATATATATTTCACTTGAACATGAATAAGTTTATATATTGCTTTATATTTATTTTTATATTTTATTCATGCTCTCACTGATAAAATTTCCTGGCCCCCCTATTGAATTGGACTTCTACTAACTTCAATTACTATGTATTTATTCTCAATGAATGGTTAAGTGACCTCAACTTTGGAAATTTCTTTTCAAACTGTTACATTACTTCGCGCAAAGGTTTTTGAAAGCAAATATTATGGAGAACATAGAAGATCAACTTATTCTTACAGTTAACCCCTCCAAGTAACAAATTTTTACGAAGAGCATTTTCATTATCAAATTATAATGTTTATGTATCAAGGGCAAAATAGGAAGTTTATTTAATTTTTTTTATTGATGTCACCAACTTTTGTTGCAAATCCTATTAGTAGGGGAGGTTTTGTAAATATTGAATTTTCGGAGAGGAGAATTTCGTAATTTCACTATATTGGAGAGGTATAAGTGTAATTAATCCGAAATATTTTCTCTTCGGTAATAATGCTAATTCGCAGGTCCTCAAGCACGGTCGACTGCCGAGCATCTCACTCTGATTCTTTGCCTCCAAACGCGGAATCGCCTTTTCCTTCAAGGCTTGCTTCTTAACTTGTCATCAAATGGCAGCGCCGCAGTCTGTGTTTGACCTCACCGTCACGGTTCGTCGCTTTATTTCCTGCCCCCGCCTATTCTCTCTCTTTCTTAATACCTCGATTTCGTTCGACACCTTTGGTTCTAGCTACTAATTTTTTAGCTAATACTGCAGACCTCGTGATTATACTCCTTTTTTCTTTCTTTCTTTCTTTCTTTCTTTTCATCTAATTGGAACCTAATTTTCCCAAGTATTATTTTCTCCTCTCGACTGTATCTTGTTAGCTTTTTAAGAAAATTGCTAATATAATATATTCTTATAGTTTAGTGTTTGCCATGTGAAATAATGTTGGGTTTCAGTTGGTGTCAGTTGCGGTAAACTTAGTAAGGCGTTGTTGACGAATTTCTGGTTAGGATGCTTAACCTTATTCACTATGGAGTTATGGGTTCTTATCGCATAACCCTGGTTTGTCCTTGCAAGAGCTTACTGACAATCACAGCAACCGTTGGCTAGTTGAATCGGACACATAACGTGGATAAAAACTTGATTCTTGTAAAGTTACTAATTTACTTAGTAACTTGGTCCTTAAGCAGTATGCTTGTTCGACATCCGGATTCAGTTATGATATTCGATGCTAACATATTCCCCATTCCTTTCCTACGCGACAAAGGAAAACAATGGCCATTTATAAGTTCATGGAGTTACCAAATCCCACCTAGACCCATATACCAATTGAGCTTAGCTCAAGAACCTCACTTTGTTAGGAATCATTTTAGAATTTGGAAAAAGCTTATTAGCCTTGCATGTCACAGGTGACTTGTGAGAATGCTGCTTGATATGAGCTGGTAGTTTACTAAAGTGAAATGAGGTGATAGATAACTGCTATTGAAAATGTATTGTTCATTGTTTTCAGGATGCTAAAGGAAATGATGTGGATCTAAGCATTTATAGAGGAAAAGTCTTGCTGATTGTCAATGTTGCCTCGAAATGGTAGTCTTTCTTTGCTAGTCTTCTATCTTTTGACTGTTAGCTTAGCTTGCAATATAGCTACCTTGTGACAAACAGTACCCCTAGCGCTGGGAAGGATGGTTGCCGCTAAATGATTCACTACGGTGGTTAGATATGTATAATGAATATTCTTCTGTGTTCTCTATATCTTTTGACATTGTGAAGTATGGTTAAGATATTCTGTGTATTATCTCCACAAGTATAGCAGGATAAATTACTACCAATTAAGTGTTTATGAGCCTTATAGTTGATCATAAATGACAACTTGCTCTATACTATTCCATTTGCAGAGTTTTGTCTCATGTCACTTCATATCTCTTCTGACATGATTTCCTGTGCCAAAGTTACTTTCCACATGCAATTGGAGTTGTACTTTTAAGGTTTAATAGGACTTGTCCGCATGAAAATGACCAGAGTGCCGACTCATGTTCATCTGGTTCTGAGTCGGATGCTTTAATAGTGATGTTGTTGTTCATCATGTTTTTCAACCCAATCGTGTTCATCAACTCATGTTTGTCTATTTTTAATTCTTTTGTTCCCTACTTTGAATCGATTGTTGCAGTGGGCTGACAAATTCCAACTACACGGAGTTAAATCAGCTGTATGAAAAGTACAGAGATCTAGGTATTATTCTAATGTAAAGTTACAATAATCTTTATTACAATTCATTCTTAGTATGGTATATGAATGTAATAAGAAGATACCAACCTTCACTTGCCTTTTACTGGCACTTTTTTGAATTGGGGAAGGAGGTGCATGCAAATATTGATCTAATAGTGGGAAAATTGCAATTTTAGTCCCTCAATTACACCTCATGTGCCTTTTGGTCCATTTTGATTTGCCGGTTCTATTTTAGTCTGGGCCCTGAAGACACTCTAGCAAATTAGGTCCTTCGGGCTAAATTTCACCCATGTGAACCAAAATCAAGCCCAATTGCATTCTATAATTTGCTTTCTCCTTTTCCTTTCAAATAAATAATAAGAATTGATCAGTGATTTTGTATTCGACACAGGCCTAGAGATACTAGCTTTTCCATGCAACCAGTTTGGCGATGAAGAACCTGGAAGCAACGATCAAATTGTTGACTTTGTCTGCACTCGATTCGAGTCAGATTTTCCCATCTTTGGGAAGGTAAAGTGAACATTGATGCTCAAATTTTTTTTGCAGAAATGAACTTTTATTCTCATTTGTGTGTATGCTTCATTCACGTCAATACGGTCCTTTTGAGGTTTTGTTTACCCCATAACTTCTCAGAGAGGTCTGTGAGGAAGTAGCTAAGACATCTGCACTTATTATTTTGTCATGTGTTGAAGTCATTTTCACCTACTGCAAACATCTAGTCTCGATTCAGATAAATTTCTGGTTTCCACAATGTTAGACCAGTTGAGGAAGTTTGAACAATAAGCACACCAGCCTGAGCTAGATAAGCATATATTTCGTAGCTTTGGATAATTTAGTATACCTTCAAACGTTTGTAATTGTAGTTTGCTTTCTTGTATCAGATTGAAGTGAATGGTGATGATGCTGCTCCATTGTACAAGTTCTTGAAGCTGGGAAAGTGGGGAATATTTGGGGATGACATCCAATGGAATTTTGCTAAGTTCTTGGTTGATAAGGAAGGGCAGCCCGTTCATCGTTATTACCCGACAACATCACCGCTTACAATCGAGGTATGAATGCCTGAAAAGATTGATGTATTTGCGTGTATTTCCACCTCCTCGATTCCTTGTGCAGACAAGATCTATTTAAAAGCAAAAAAAATAGACTGTATTATTGATTCGTCACTTTTTATAATCTTGCTGCAGAGAGATATTAAAATGCTCCTGGGGCTCCCATTTACTGATGAGAAATGAATGCTCTTTGAAGGCCCAGCAGATGTTGGGACCCTTAATACTTCTTAACTACAGAGGGTATACTGGTAATACTTCTTTCTTGGAATGTTATTGGAAGTGGCAACCAGTATCTTCTGCATGTTGTAAATAAATTCATTTTGCAATACCTTATAACCAAAAAAGGGGAGGAGAAAAAAAAAAGAAAAAAAAAGAAAAAACCGGAAAATAATCCTTTCCCCAGACGAAAATCTTATGTTGTGTATGAAGCATTAGCTCATTATATTGTTGTTCTTGACGCCTTGATTCCCATCTTTTAAGTTTCTAGGGTACAGATCTTGTCAAACATTGAACTACACGACAAAATTTTTTGCTGGTCTTAGGTTGCAACTGTGAAAAATGGTTCTTGAAAGAAGTTTCATACTACTGGACCACATTTTCACAAGGACGTGCATTTCTTTAAATTTAAAATAATTTTAAAACTTATTAACTAATTAGATGATAGCGATTTGATGTGTTTTCGTTTTACAGAATTTTTGAGTAATAAACTTTTATTTTCTATCTTAAATAAATATTTAATTCATCTTCCAATATATCTTTCTATCTTTTAATCTATGTTTTTTTTTTTAATTCAATTATGTTTAGATGTATCACAAGGAAAATTGTATCGATCTCCGTTAAACTATGTGCTATTGGCAACCAACTCTCCTAATGTTTGGTTTTATTTGTATCAACCTCCCTTTCATTAATTTTTTAGTTAGTTAACTGCTAGTATTAAGGTTAAATATCTAATTTCAAGAAGAAAGGAAAATATTACAAATATCTTTGGATACAATTATCCTTTTAACCAAATATATTTATATATGTTTTTAATATATTTTGAGCATTTTATATCCTGACTCCTTTAAAATTCTTTATTAACTAAAAATATTTTTTTTTCCATTATAATATACAAAAAGTAACTGATGAATTCAGTAATTCAAAATCTAGAAACTAAATTCATTAAAAGTTATTTTGCTTATTTAAATTTAAATTAGTTATGAACTATCCAACATAAATAAATTTAGATTATTTTAGATAGTGACAAATAAGTATGTCTTTAATAACTTAAATTTTGATATTATATATATTAGATGAAGAAAATAATATTTAGAAAGTACTAAACTTTCTTGAATAAATGTGAGACAATATATGTTTGTTCATCCAAAAACTATATAAATTTATCTTCACGAAAATAGTTATTCATATTGATCCATCGAGAGTAAATGTCAATAACTTAATTTTGAGTTCACATTATTAAAATATTTTCTTTTGTTTTTTCTTATGCACAAACTCATTTATTATGTTAGATATAAAATTTGATTTAAACTTTTTTTTTTTAATTTACATAAATTGTTAATAACATAGAACTATTTATTTCGAACAATGGAACCTATTTCAATAAATTTATACACATACATTGCATTAAAAGTTAATTATTAAAAATTGATTCATCAAAAGTTTATTTATCGTGACAAGATAATGGTCATTTTTAATAACTAATATCAGAAAATGATATATGGAAATATTATTTACTCAAATCTATTATTAAAAATAATATTTAATTTTTGTTACTATGTATAATTAATAAATCCTATTAACTATTAAAACTTAACCATCGTAATTATATTTTTTAATAAATCTCATTAGGAAATTCAATGATAGAGCACCTTGGAGATGAAGTCTCGTACATCATCATACATCTTTGAAAATTAAAGAAGACGAGATTTTAGAATTTTCTCGTTAAAACGAAGAATCCATATCTCTGTAGAAGCTAGATGTCCACATTTCTATTCTAGAATAGTAGAAAGGACAAGATACAATTTATAGGTAAAATTAAATATTATTTTTATAAACAATTTTTAATAATAATTTGTTAATAAATGTTATCCTTGGATATAATTTTGGTTCTTCCACGTCAGTTAAATTTAGCCAACAAAATGATTTTTTTTTTCTTTTTTTTTCCCCTCTTTTTCCAAAGTGGACGATACTACACAAATTCAGCGTGCCACATCATTAATTCCATTCAATTTTTTCATCTATAGTGAAGATCAAAAGGCGCCTAATGTAAACAAGATTATACAATTACATCCCTAAATATGTAAAAAGAATATTGAAGAGGTGGCAACCGTCCACATTGGATGGACAAGAAATGAGTATCTTCAATTAAAAAAATACGTAAAATATTATTCATCCTCTCCAATAGAAACACATCAAAACATGTATATGTTATGGACAAAAGTAAATTGCATTGATTTTTAAAATTTCAACCAAAAATGGAATTATGAACTATTAGTTTTTATCGGGAGAAAGTAATTCAAGAATTACATATTACAGAGAACTAAGTCTACAAGCATCTAATGGTTTCGCTTTCTCATTGTACCAAACAATATCATATCTATCAACAATTAATGATATATTTTATGAAAATAGTTTATGATCTATTAAAAGTTGTGGCTGATGTAATAGAAAAAATAAAGCCTAAAATGAAAAACAAAAGTACAAAGACAATGAAATGAATTCAAAGAAGGAGAATCAAATAATTAAATTTGACATCGCTAGCATAACCTTGAAAGTCTGATGACGACCAAGCACTTGAAGAATTCAAGAAGAATGACAAGAAAAAGAGAGTTGGAATTATCAAACTAAAAAAAGAAGAGTGAGGGAGGCTCCAAGGTTATTGTAAATCCACCGAAACCCATTTTGAGTGCTCTTATTTCAGATACTCAATTCGCTTTCATGTCAAAACGTTCCAGTGCTAACAATTTGTTGATTACCCATGAAATGAATCACTCTATCAATAACAAAGCTAGAGTCAGGAGGGTTATATGTCCACCAAACTCGACATGAGTAAGGCTTATAATCGAGTTAAGTGGCATTTTCTCCCGTGTATTCTTCTACGTTTGTGATTGAAGGTGCATTTGTGGATTTAATTAGACCTTGTGTGTCATTGGTCTCAATGGATAGAAACTTGTTTTATTAAGCCTCGAAGGGGATTACAACAAGGAGACCCTTTAGCTTCTTTTCTGTTCTTATTTTGTAGGGAAGCATTTATATGTTTGCTTGTTGATTTTGGACGATGCAACCTATTCGCAGGGATTTGGATTTCTAGAGAAGCTCCCGCCATTTCACATTTATTTTTTGCTGATGGCAGAATTTGCAGGGATTTGGATTTCTAGAGAAGCTCCCACCATTTCACATTTATTTTTTGTTGATGGCACTCTGGTGTTTTGTGAAGCTAATTGTTCAATGGCTAACATTTCAAACAGCTGATAATCCTTTACTGCAGTGCATTTGGTCAAGATCTAAATCTTCAAAAATCAATTATGGTATGCAACAATGTTATGGTTGAGTCGAAGGAATGCTTGTATAATATTCTCATTTTACAAATTCATTCTTCGATGGGTTCCTGTCTTGGCTTGCTAGCTTTATTGGTCGTTCTAAGAATTTGCTTTGCTAAATTACGTGATCGCATTGGATTAAGAATCGGGGCCTTGAATATCAAAATGATCTCAATGGCTGGAAAAAAAGTGTTAACTAAAGCAGTTGTATAATCTTTACTAGCTTACATAATGAACTATTTTCTTTGCTGGATAATATTTTATTAGTTATTGATTCTATGATAAATCTATTTTGATGGAGTGATAAGGGTTGTAAGAAAAATCATTGGCTAAAATGGAAGGTTTTGAGCCACTCCAAACGAGTTGGTGGACAAGGTATCGTCAGTTGTGCTCACTTAGCTTAACTCTATTAGCTAAATAAGCATGGCATATAATTCAACAACCTCATAATCTTCTTGTCAAAAAGTATAAGGCAAAATATTTCTGACATAATACTTTTCTTGACGCTCAATGTGTTTATTAATCATCCTTTTCGCAGAGAAATATTGGGGCTGCAAGACAATGTTTAAAGCTAGGTATTTGTTGGACAGTTAGGAATGTTACTCATAATAAAGTTTGGAACGAACCATATATGGTTACCTTCAGATTGTAACTTTCATATTATATATAACAAAACCTACACCTCAATAGTTGGAACTTAAAGTATGTGATCTTATAAATCAAAATCTTCAGTCTAGCATGAGAGTATGTTAAACATAAATTTGGCAAGTGGATATCTCTTGGATTCTCTCTATTTTCCTTGGTTCTCTAACTTCTATTGACAAAATAATTTGGCATTACACGTCGAATGGGCAATTTACTCTAAGGAGTGCTTATAATATTCTTTTTCAACTTTTTAATGTTGATAGGTTAAGAATGGATTTAGTCGCACTGGTTCCTTCATGGAGGACTAGTAGATGATTTGGTATCTTAATGTATCAAGAAAGTTGTATATGTTCTTATGGAGTTTGGCTCATGGTTTTCTTCTGAGAAAATCTACTTTAGGATGGCGACATATAAGTGTGGACTCTTTATGCCCTTGTTGTGGCATTATGGAGGAAGATGTTACTCATTCTCTTGTTCATTGCAACTACGCCAAAGAGGTTTGGTCTTTTACCAAATTCATGTCATCTCTTTTCTTTAAATTTGATGATAATATTCATCATTGGTTTTCTGTTGCTAAGGCTATTGTCTCAGTTGATGCTCTTGAACTTTTTGTGTTCTTTGTTGGAAGATTTGGGGGAGTTGCAATCAATTTTTCGCCCTAAAGAACTCTTTCTCAATACCTTTCATATTTGGATTCATATAAAGGTATGATTAGTAGTAGTTCCCCAAGATACAACCCCTCTCTTCTAGAGATATGCAGCCTTCGTATTTTCAGTTTTATCAAACTTAATTTTGATGGTGATTTTCCAACGGATAAAGAGGAATGTCATTTGACTATTCAAACGAGAGTAGATAAGCTCTTGCCCATGGAGGTTGAAGCAAAAGTTCCCTTGTTAGCTATGGAGTATGTGGATCTTCGAGGGTAGAACCATATTGTGCTTGAAGGAGTGGTGCTCGGTGGACCAATTGAATTAACATGAAAATTAACTTTTTGACAACTTTTTTGTTGAATCAGTCAGAATGATAAGTAGCCATCTTCATCTTATGCATAATTATATAGTCTTTTATGATGCATTTGGTTGAAGTCCTTAAAATCATAATAAACTATGGGACATGGTGTGTACAAACTATTGGCTCATCATTAAATATATCTCTTGTGGTCATGATTTTGAAATTATTTCTCAAATAATAACATCTTTGAGACAAGGGCTTCAAATATTCGAATATAATTGTACTAATAATGTATGCTTCGAAAGGTAGGAGGATGCTCCATTTCAATGGCGATTAGTGCATGGACAATAATGCATATTAGTGTGGGCATGTCTGGGAAAAGTTCACTGGATGACTCCAATTGAGAATTCTATAAGATAGCCATAGTGGCTTGCCAGTAATGGAAAGGCTTTTATACTTACAATAGTGCATATGATTAATTCTTAAAGTTTATGTTTCATGGTAACCTTGTGCATTGGGACTTAAGCCTTGATTCTTGTCCTGACCACATAGCAGGCCGTATGGGACTTGCATTAAGTATAGATCACTTATGTGTGGAAGTTTGTGAGAACCAATAAAGAATTTATTGCTCATCTTGAATGAATGAGTTGATCTCTAATGTTTTCTAGTATGCTCGATTTCTAAATCTTTGCAAGGTAGTGTGTTAATTTGGAAAGGAGTTTCCAATGGTTAAGACTACTTTGAACCGTTCATGAAAAATAGATACATAATTATTAAGGCTACTAAAGAATTAATTAATATTTTGCCCCAGGCCTTAATTAGGAGACAAAAGATGGAAGGACTGTATTTGCATGATACTCATAAGTAGAAGGATTCACACATTTTAATTCACCATTTATTGGGCTTCATAGGTTTGTTACAAGACATCGATTATGAATATTGGGTATTCTCAAATTAATGGAGATTAATTCATGGGTTATTAATTAATGGAAATAATTAATTTATTTAGCTATACAATAAATCACAAGGAGTTGAAAACCCATGACTAATTAATTTTTTAATCTAAGGGGTCACATGCAACTGCCTAAGAACCTTCAAATTAATATAAAATATAATTTGAAGAGTTAGATAATGTTATCTAGTGGGAAATTTGTAATTTTAGTCTATTAACTTTGGCCCATACTCCTCTTGGTCCATTTCGTTTTTGAGTTTTGGCTTTAGCCCAGGCTTTCAAAAAACATTTGCAAAATTAGTCCATCGGGCTCAATTTCATATACGTGAACCCAAATTATGCCTAGACAATTCTATTTGAGCTTGAAATTAGGGATTTCTTGACATATGGCAATTAATAGCCATATAATTTCTGAGATTTTTTTTTTTTTAAAAAAAGTCT
>JACFYI010003325.1:18029-31202 GCA_014898755.1 Handroanthus guayacan | reverse complement strand
GGAAAATATACTATTTTATTTGATAAATTAGGAAAAAAATATTTTATATTCCAGTCTCTCATCTCATTTGCAGAAGCCCTAAAATTTCTTTTCCTTCATAACCAAATTCTGTAGAGTTCTTCCTTTCGCAATTCTAATTGCTCTTCAAAACCAAAGGCTCCAATTTCTCGCCACAGTATGATTCTATCATCTAGAATGACTTTTTCAAGCTCTTCCATTATGTTCGCAAAGTGTGAGCGAATTGAAATTTTCTTATTGGGTCTTGGGTTTTATTTTCTACGAGTAATTTGAAGTGATTATTATTATTATTATTATTATTATTATTATTATTTGGTCTCTTAATTTTTACAAAATAATGGGTGTGATTTCTTTGAATGGGTGGCTCCAACTATGTGCTCAAGATCCAAAAGCATCACAAAGGCTCCCCCGAAAAATTAATGACTTGGAAGTAGAGAAAAGATTTAATGCTAAAGAAGTCCAGATTCTGCTTTACTTTCTCTATGGTGGCTTTGAGCTATTTGTGTATCTAGTGTTATCTCATTGAAGTTTATGTGGATTTTCAATTCCATTTTGATGAAATTGCACATGCTCTGTTCATGATGTATGTTAAGCCTTGTTTCTATTTTTTTTTTGGTAATGGTTTCTAGGATTGCTTTGTAATGATTTGTAAAATTTGTTTGTAATAAAATGCTTTATTTTGTTAATGAAATTCTTTGTTTGGTAGCAACAAATAGAACCCCATTGTTAATTTGTTTGTTAATTGAGTTCTTTGTTTTTCATAAACATGTTTCCTATAATTAATTTGATGCATGCACGAAGATAGCAAGGGTGATGATTTAAGTTTGAGCGTGGATGGATGATAATTCCATAACTCTGCTATATTTTGTATTATTTAGTTATGGAATTATCCAATTTTTGCCATAGTTTGGACTAACAAAGTGTTCAAGTGTATGGAATGCAGGAAATTCATAAACGAACATAAAAGATGGAAAAGAGAGAAGAAAATCACCATTGAGGTGGGTGCAACCGCACCCATATCTCTCCGCGATTGCACCAAAGTCAGTAGGGAATGAAGATGATCACCCCAACGGGCGCGACCGCACCCAATTCCATCCGCGGTCACGCACAAACCAGCAGCAGAAGGCAAAAATTCATGTCGATGAGCGCGACCATGCCCAATTATCTTTGCGATCGCACCGAAACCAGAATCAAGGGCATTAATGTACTATATCGCGGTCTGCGGTCGCGTACGTTAAATCCAAAGTGTGCGTGGAGATGGATTCTGGACATTCCTACCGCCCTCCGAACTCTCGATTCAAAGCCAACTCTTGAATTCTAATCCTCGTTAGACTCTTAACTGGCACATATGAAGAATTTCACGAGGAATCGAAGACTAAAATTCCATCTCCGGACTTAAGCACTATATATAGGATCTTTCTTCTCTTTTCTGGGTACCTTGGGAGAATTCCGAAAACTTGCTCCAAAGGAAGCTTTCAAGATCATCAATACCTTTTTTATATTTCAGTATTTTGTTCTTTACTTTATTTTCTTGTTTAATGTTCATATTCATTGACATGAATATGAACTAATTTCCTTTTTTAGGATTATGTACGAACCGATTTTCATGGATTAATTCAGAGTTAATATTTTCCTTTTGTTTATCGTTAATTTTTTATTACTTCTTTTATTACGGTGTTCATCTTAATTTGATTGTTCGGCCAATAGTCTAATTAAATTTTCTAAACTCTAAAGAATCTCGGAAGGGGTGTTTAGAGTAGGTTATCGATAAAAGAATTTAAGTTCAATTTATTTGTACAATTGAATAAACTGATTCGTGTGTAAGAAAGGAATATACTTGCAAGCCGTAGGTAGCTCATCGAGTGGTTTTTGATTAACTACTAATTAGTTTAATTCATATAGGAATATATCGAATTAACTAATTCGGAGTTTTGATGACAAGTTACCCGAAAGGGCCTTGGAGTTGTTTTCAACTTAGAGCTGGTAATCATAATTAATCGAGAAATTCCTGGGAAATATTAATAGAATTGATCCATGTTAAAAGGGGATTACATAATTCTAGAGTCGTTTAATTATTAAATTTTCTTACAAATTACATTCTCAAAACCTATTAATCAAAACTCTTCTCTTGATTACAAATCGGTTTAGTTTTAGTCTACTCATTATCTTTGCAAATTTCCAATCGAATTTACGCCAATTCCTCATGGGAACGATACTCTACTCACTTTTTATTACTTGTTGCGATACATGCACTTGCGTATGAGTTTTTGCCCAACAATAGACTTAAATGAGGAGAAATATGAACTGAATTTAAAATATGTACATTACAATTCCTCATTAAATGTAATTTGATCATGGGTCAATATTTGTAAGCAAGACTTAGTTTCATTTGTGTTGATTATGAATGAATGAACAAAACTCTCTTATACACACAGTTAATGTTGCTATCTTTGCATTTGTTTTCATGGCAAAAACTTTTTACTAAATGTTACCGGAATGTTATGTTATTGTGTAAAGCATGTAAGGTTACTTGTTTAAAAAAAAAAAAAGAATGGTAAAGTATGTAAGGTTAAAAAGCACCTATGCTCTATTTTGCACCACTTTGACTACATGTGGTGTTTGTGTTGCTGCAATATGGTGTTCCCCACATAAGTGGTGACATGTTTCCACCCAATAAATACAATTAAAATGCAGTTAAGATCAGGATTTCCATGGCTTTTAAACCTGCCTAACCACTTATCAACGGAAAAAGGGAAATAAAGAACATGCTCAGCCAATATATACGCAAGTGACATATCCTCACATAAGTGAATTATAAACCTACTCAGCCAAAAAATACACAAGATGAATTATAAATCAAGTCTAAATGTACCAGATCCAGAATATCACCTCTCATAAATTGTGAATCAATCTATCCACAATGTAATTATAGACAAAAATAGTGTATCAACAGCAATAAATTCAAATCAATCAATCTTCCCATAATAGTTCAGTAATAAACAAAAGAAATAATTACGTTAAGCAACCTAAACTATGGATGTTTTTACACTTTGCAACCTAAACAAAATAAAAATAAAAATTACAAGTTACAACCCAATCTACACGAAATGTGCCACGGTGCCACCTTTGGCCATTTTCTGGGCAAAAGTCACACAAAATATGTAGCACACGCGTCCCACGTGCCTTCTATAAAGGCAAAATTATCTTTCCATTGGGATTTTCCCCTATTTTTCAGTCGAATTTTATTTTTTGTTTTAAAAAATTTGAAAAAGCTTAATAAGAGAAAATAGAAAACGTTTTATCACTTTCACCCTTTTTTTTTCATCTTCTCGCATATCACTTTCACCCTCTTTTTTTACCTTCTTCACATTGCAGCAAGAAGAAATTTCGATTTCTCCATCTTTGTCACCTTCTTCACAATGCAGCAAGAAGAAAAACACAAGTAAGAAGAAGACCTCACCATGTGTAACAAAAATTTTGATGAGGTGCCCTCGCATTGTTGCCATTATGGAAGAACTCTTGTAAGAAAACTTCATGGACTGATCTCAACCCAAGAAGGAGGTATGAAGCCTGTGCAAAATTCCAGGTAATTGTTTGTGAGTAATTAAATTTTTCACTTTGGTTTTTTATTTGAATTATCGAACATGGGGGTTTTGAATTTGAAAGATATCATTAAATAGTTCATGTCTATAAAAAATTGGGTTAAGGATTATTGAATTAGGAAAAATATGGTGTTAGGGTTCTTAATTTTTGTAGTGAGGGGATAGGCTCTTGACTTGGAAATTAGGGTTCAGGAGTTGAAAAATTTTGGGGGAACTCTTATTTTTGGTAATTTCAGCCAATTTTGAGTAATATTTTCAGAAGATTTTTTTTTTCAAAAAATTTCGTAGGAACCTGGAGGATGCAATTACTTTGTTTGGATTGATCCGCCAATGTGTAATAGAGCACAACAAATAATACCTAGCTTACTCCAGCGTGTCAACAAGATTGAAGTTGAAATGAAGATGGTAGAAGATGAAATCAACTGTAAGAGGAAAAGAGAGAAATGGTTGTGGGCGGCCTTGCTTTTATTTTGGGCATATATATATTTTTTGATGTAACTAGGTGATAATATGTTTCATAATGTAAAGACAGCTTTGGTTAAACCTCTTTGCAATATAAAGTTGGAAACTTTATTATTAATGAATCATTGCCATATTTTGAACTGTGTAAAGCATTTTAGTCTGCATTTGACATCTGAACTAAGCTACAAGAACTGGAGAGTAGATTGACGTAACATCATCTATATTTGCAACTGACCAAAATGAAATGCAAAATAAGATACAAACTTAAAGGCACCTTGCGGAAGACATAAAAGCAAAATGTGCTAGAAACTAAACAAACAATAAAGCAACCAAATGAACATTTCATATAATAATAGCAACTACTAGATTCCATGCTAAGACATCATCCATATTGACAAAAGAAAAGAATACGGGACACATTCTTCTTTTCTAACATCCAAGTTGACAAAATTAGATATATTCCATGTTAAGACATTATCCATATTAACAAAACCACCGAATAGGGACACCTTCTTCTTTTCTAACATCAAAGTTGACAAAATAGGACTGCAAACCAACAAGTGTCATCCAAATTTGATATTCTATACACATCCAATTTGACAAAAAGGCCTACTACATGTTCATGTCAACACACTACTGCTGGGAACACAAGGGCACTTCTTCATATTCAATAACAACCTTTTTTCCCTTGCTTGTGCTTGGATGGCCATCAATCCTTTAACTGCTGAACCTGACATCGTGTGTAATGCTACTTCTAGCTAGTAAAGTAGGCTTCACCAGAGTAATTGATTGCTGAGTGCTTGGATTGCTTATTTGGCATTGCTTTCCTTAGACTGTTGTGTTCCTTGTATTGCATCAGCAGCTTTGTTGTTCGTTGTGCTCTTTGATGTAGTTTGTTGTGTGCCTTAAATTGCAACGGCACATTTGGATGTATCTTTTTTATGCACCTAATGAAAAAGAAGTTAATGCATCAAGTCCTTAAATATATGTGAACTCAGTTGCTAATACAGTGATTATACCTATATTTTTCTTCTCACACCCAGCCTTTTTGTTAAGGCTTGTGCTTTCTCCTTTCCTTTATCATTCTTTACAGCTGTGCTTCCAGTCACCTTTTGAGGAGTAGCACTTGATGTACTCCTAGTCACCCTTTGAGAAGTAGCCTTTGATATACTCTTATAACCCTTTGAGAAGTTGTATTCAACATACTTTCGGATTCTATATTAAGCTGGCTCACACAAGCACTTCATTTTCCTTTACTCTGTATCATTAAACATAATTAGATTAAAGCTAAAATAAACATAGAAATTATTATGTAAAAATATACAAGTAAATCATTGCCTTTTCTGTCTTCTTTGAATGAGAGGTACCAACTTTCTGATTTGCATTTCCACTTGCACTTCTTTTTCTCCTTTTCCCTAAAAATTTGGAAACGATTAGGCTATACTCTAAACTAATATTATGGAAATCTTAAGTTACAAATAAACTTACCATTTCAATCCTTGATGAAGATTCTGCCCTTGAAGATGTTCCAGCTTTCTCAATTGCCCTTCTCTTTCTCTTGTTGCCCTGTAATCAAGTTAAAAATTACAGTTAGTGTAATGCCCCGGGATCCAAGAGCATTCGCCCTAGGTTCGAAACGCTACTCGCATATAGAGAACTAAACTAATTCCAAAACAAAAAGCTTTATATATACTCCATTGCTTGCAAATCATAATATTCCTTCCATTATATACCAATTTTCAAAATGAAGCTAAGCTATAACAAGCATAAAAAATTACAAATTTCATAATGCAATAAAACAAACGCGACTAGATCGTAAGCTAAGCTTCAATCTCCAGTACTTGGACATGAAATCAATTCCCTACATAATAAATAATGAAATCATGAGTTCACTGACCCAGTAGGATTATAGCGTAGATGAGAAGCATGAGAATAACAAATAGATAAGTTATCAAAGGAATTCAGGAATTCATGAGCATAAGAGAGAGAGCCAACCATAACAAAAGCATAATATTTCTCAATTCAGAAGCATCATAATGCATTTATCACATATAATCAAATGGCTCAAAACTCAATAACATTCTTGAAAGAATCGAATTAGGCCAAAACAAATTTTTGGTAGGTCTGTCACCCTTATAACTTCAAATCAAGTCCATCACATATAACCTTATTCCTCCAAATTTAGCTTCCTCGAGTGGCCTCCAAAGGAGAACCAATCATATTTAAAGCACAATCGCCGCAACACATTTGACCACGAACCTTAGAACTAGCTTCCTTGGCTACCTATCTCCGAGCTACCTTGGAACTATCCAATTGAAAAATGCCTATCAAGCGACCCACCGCGGTCCAATACCACCCAACTGTCCCTTCTGAATCTCCCCAGGCCCATCATATATGCAAATAGGTTTACAAGAATCAATGTATCCAAGATATCCAAAACATTCGATGAATAAATATATTCAAATTTCAAACTCAATATTCGATTTGATATGAACTTTGGACTTCAAGAAATTCGTTTTAAAGTTTTAAAACATCTTAAAAATGGTTTAGATAGGCTTAGAATAGCTTAAAAGAGTCAGAAAATACTTTTAGAGTTTCTGGACTAGAATTTCTTCTTTTTTTTTTCATTCATTTCGGCTGAAAATCTTGAAAATCTTTTATGGTATTTAACTTGATCCAAAACATGTAAAAAATAGGGAAAACACCCCTCAAGTTCTTCAATTCAATTTTTCAACATTTTTTCAAAAATTCTTTCTTTTGTTTCAAAGTTTATATCCATGATCATATAGGGGCAATAACAAGGAATAGTGATGATCACAAAATTATTCAAACATTCTCAATTAACATTGGCAAGGAGGAAATTCTCATATCACAAGAATGCATCAAGAACTCAACTATAAATCATCACCACCAACCAATAACAAGAAACAGACTAATCTAGGCAATTTTCGATGATTTAGCCAAACAGGGAAAAACCATAAACTTGCTCTTGTCCTTAGCTTATAACTTTGATGATTGAAGTCACAAGTTCCCCTATATTCCAAGCTTATCACCTATCAATATCAAAGCTATAAATGTTGACCTACTATCATCGTCAAATCTTAAGTTAATAGGTATATCATACCCAAACTTACCAAGATCCTACTGAGAGAATATTCACTTTCCAACTTTCCCCTTTTTCTTTCTTTGAAGTGTTAAGTATTGAAAGATATATATATATATATATATGCGTATAGATGTTTTGGAAGAAGAAGAAGTTTGCTCTTTGAAGATGGAAATGTTTGATTGCCAAAGTACATTGTCTTCCTCAAGCCTCCTCTATTTATAGAGATGAGAGTGGCATTTTTGCAATTTATGAAGGCTTAGGATCTTGCCACTTGTCAAAGGATAGGCTTATCTTCATTTAATGCATGCTTGTTGAAGAAGCAAAAGCCATGGTGGTTGGTAAGGTAATCCAATATTTGATTTTTTAAAATCTATCCTAGATATGTATGTATATATGTATGGATATGGCTTAGATATTTTTAAGATTAAGTTTGGTCTTGTTTGGACCAAAAATATGGGCCGTGATCCATAGGTTTGTTGGGCCAAAATAATGTATTGGGATGAGATTATCGAAATAAAATTTTTGAATAGTAAAATGATATATTTTTATTGTTAGGAAATTTTAGAATGATAATGAAAGAGGTCATTTGGAATTACGAAAAGAATTTACATTTTGAAAATATATTTTGGGAAATTTTTGAGTCGTTACACTCTTTCCCTTCTAAAGAATCTGGTTTCCAAATTCATACCTTTATTGAAATAAATGGGGATATCTATTTCGTATCTCATCATCACGCTCCTAAGTAGTCTCTTCGACTTTCTGGTTCCTCCAAAGAACCTTAACTTGGGGTATCCGTCAATTCCTAAGCTCACGAACCTGAAAATTTAGGATACGAATAGGCTGCTCTATATAAGTTAGATCGCTTTGGAGAGGCATATCCAAGTGCTCTATTATGTGTGAAGAATTAGGATGATACTTTTGCAATTGGGATATGTGAAAAACGTTATGTATTCTAGTGAGATTTGGCAGGGGATCAAGTCTATACGCCATAGGACCAATACGTTCTGTGATTTCAAAGGGTTTGGCATATCTCAAGTTTAACTTCTTGCTTTTTGCCATTCTATGAATTTTCTTTTGCAGTGCGACTTTCAGGAACACTTAATCCCCAACATCAAACTCCAAATCCTTCCGTCGCTTATTAGCGTAGCTTTTCTGTCGATCTTGGGTTGTCTTTATGTTCTTCTTGATTATTTGGATTTTATCAATTGCCTCCTGTATTACCTCAGGCCATAGTTTGACTTTTCCTGTTCCTGAAACATCCCTTATTTCGTCCAAATCCCAACGGGTGATCTAAAATCATAATCCTCCAAGAATACCATCCACCGCCATTGTCTCAGATCCAAGTTTTTCTAATTGAAAAGATACTTCAAGCTCTTGTGATCCTAGTAAATTTCTATTCTTGCCCCATACAGTAATGATGCCATTTTGCCAAGGCAAAAACTATCACTGCCAACTCTAAATCATGAGTGGGATAGTTTAGCTTATGATTTTTCAACTTGCTTGAAGTATATGTGATTACTTTGCTTTTCTGCATTAATAGACAACCTAATCCTTCTCTTGAGGCATCAGTATATATAGTGAACTCCTCTGACCTGTCAAGTAGTGTGAGTATTGGGGTTGTTGGCAATCTTTTCTTTAGCTCCAAGAAGCTTTACTCACACTGACAATCCCACACGAACCGTTAATCTTTCTGAGTCAATCTAGGTCTAGCTAGATTAGAAAAATTCTGGACGAATTTTTAATAATATCCAGCTAAACCCAAAAAACTCCTTATTTCAATAACAGTCTCAGGTCTCGTCCAATAGACAGACGCTTTGACCTTTTTTGGATCCACTTTAAGTCCGTCCTGGGATATTATATGTCGCAGAAAGATCACTCTTTTCAACTAGAACTCACATTTACTAAATTTTACATACAGTTCATGTTCCTTTAACGTTTGAAAGACGATTCGTAAATGCCCTTTGTGCTCCTTTTCTGATTTGGAATAAACCATAACATCATCGATAAATATCACAACGAAGCAATTAAGGCATGGGCGAAACACTCAATGCATTAGATCCATGAATGCTACAGGAGCATTTGTCAGCCCAAATGCCATTACTACAAACTCAAAATACCCATAACGGTAATTGACCGTAGTTTTGAAAATATCTACTTCTCGTATTTTTAGTTGATAATACCCCTGTCTTAAATCCAACTTAGAGTATATTGCAGACCCCTAAATGTGATCAAACAACTCATCGATGTGGGCTAAGGGGTATTTATTTTTAATGGTTACTTTATTCAGTTCTCTATAGTCAATAGACATCCTTAGTGACCTATATTTCTTTTTCACAAACAAGACCGGAGCTCCCCAAGGTGAAGAGCATGATCTTATAAAATTCTTATCCAGCAGTTCTTGCAAGTGATCCTTTAACTCCTTCAACTCTGCTAGTTCTATTTTGTAGGGAGTTTTTGAAAATGGTGGTACTCCATGAATGGTTTCAATCACAAATTTAATTTCTCAATCTGAGGGTAGTGAATTTAACTCTTCAAGAAATACCTTTGAAAATTTATTTACCACTTTAACATCCTTTAGCTCAACCTTGACCTGAGGTTGTTAATATGATAAACCAGAAAATGGTTTCAATCATGAATTCAATGTCTCAATCTGGGGGTAGTGAATTTAACTTCTCAGGAAATACCTCCGAAAATTCATTTACCACCTTAATGTCCTTTAGCTCAACCTTGTCCTGAGGTTGTTAATATGATAAGCCAAAAATCCTTGTCCCCCTTTTTTGATAATCCTTCTAGCTTTTACGGCAGAAATGTTAGGCATATAATTTCTTTTGGACCTGCCGCCAGTACCTACTCTAACTCCGGTACCCAGCTGATTGTTTTAGTAAAATAGTCCACTATTGCTTGATACTAATACAACCAATCCATTCCCAGAATAAGATCATAGTCCTGGATTGGTAGTTTGATGAAATCTGCTACAAATTTATGATTTTCTATACCTACAGGACATTGTGGGTATCTTATACGAGTCTCGTAACACTATTCTATTGGGGTATGAATTTCATAGGAGATCTCCATATTTTCTGAAGTAAAGCCTATTCTTTTTGCACAACTAATTGAAATGAAAGAATGTGTTGCACCAAAATCAAACAAAGCATTGTAGATATAATTCCGGATTAGGACTTTACTTTTCACAACTTGGGTAGGGTCCGTCCCTTCCTCTCCTGTCTATGCAAAAGCTCGGGCCTTTACTTGAGGACGCCGAGTTGTATTCTACTGCTGCTGATTTGGGGTTTCAAAATTGATATTCTTGCGATATTTTAGGCAGTATTTCATCAAGTGCTCGCTACTCCCACAAACTATACATTTTTCTTGTTTCCTTGTTTCCTCCAACACTAGACCTCCGTATGATTAGTGCCTCCGCAAAAATCAAAATTTCCCTTTCCGGATGTGGCTGGAGCCTTGCACTTATTTCTTGCCTGCATCGAATTCCTTGTCATCATTTTAGATTTCTTCCCATAGAAACCCTTCTTTCCTGTGTCCTGGTCAGATTTTCCTAACCATCTATCCTTCTTTTTCTCATCTATTTTTTGGAGTTCCTAAAACTCTACCTCCAACTCCATAGTCATTTCCACAGTGTTATCATAGTTCTGGGGTCGATGGCCACAACTCACCTCAATTCGGGCCTAAGGCCTTCCACAAACTGCTTCCTACGTCTATCTTCATCTGCCAGGATATGAGGTGCATACTGTATCAATCGATTATACTCAGCCTCATATTTGGCTACAGTGAGAGTTCCTTGAATCAGATTTATAAACTCTTTTTCTCTTGTGTCCCGCACCAGCTGAGGAATGTATTTCTTCATAATTCTCTTCTAAACTCCTCCCAAGTTCCTTCTAGGCCCTTTCTCTCTACCACCAATGTTGTGCAGAAACGTAACATACTTCATCTTCTATGGGTCTGTATAGTTTAATACCTAAAAATTTTCTTCAATTTCAATTAACCAAAACTTGGTTTCCTGATCATCAGGTTCGCTTTTGAACTTAGGTGCATTAAATCTCAAGAATCGAGTTAGCTTCTTATCATTAGGATCTCCCTCCTGTCTTCCTGATTATCCTATTGTCGACCTTGGTTTAGGACCTGTCGAAGTAATGTGAAAAGTTGCTCGGCCACAGGTTCATTTTTCAGGGGTAGTTGTTCTTGAGGTCTATTTTGAGTAAGGGGGCTCCTGTACACGAGGCTTTCGTCGAGGTATCGCGTTTTCTAAATTATTAGGAATCTCAGGTGCCCTAAGTTCTTCAAACAACACCTGTCTTGGCCTTCCTCGCTTCCTAGGGGGTTCGTTGGATGACGTATTTCCAATAGAAGCCATATTAATCTGAAACATTATTAAGGGCTTTATCAATATCTTAAGGAATCCTTATATACTTTAAGTACTCAAAAGGACACATTACAACATAGAATCAAAAGGAACTAAAGACAAGAAATACTTCAAAACCCAATTCATATCATTTATGTTCTTGAGTACATAAGGCAAAACATGTGCTTATAGAGCTATCTTTACAAAAGTTATCAAAACTCAAGATGGCTATTTAACTATGGTCATCTTCTATTATATCTAGGCTTGGTCTATCACGTCCTTAGCTAATACAAAATATGAGTTGATACTTACAACTTCTACTATGCCTATTAAAAAAGAAAATAGAAAAAAAGAAAGTTTATCAAGCCACTATATTTACATACTCACATACATACTCTAACATCCTAATCAATCACTAGCCATATAACTAGGATTCTCTTCCGGATCCTCTTTATCCTCATCTCCTCCGTTGCCTTCATTATTTATGCCTCCAACTTCATTTCCATCTTTTCCACTCTCAACACCACTATTTCGGCCACCATTTCCACCATTACCGCTACCATCCCCTCCATTGTCGCCGCTACATGGCCACCATTAACCTCTTCATTAATAAAGTTTTCAAGACCTCCAATGTTGCATTATCCATGGCCATTAGTTGTTCCTCTATCCATGTTAAGTCCCTTTCTAGTGTTTGCACTGGCATGGGAGGTAGTGGGGGTCTCACGCTCATCTGTGCGGTCCTCCTAACCTTTTGCCTGCCTTCTTGGCCATTGTTGGGCATGTTGGAGGTTCTCACTCCTTGAGTCAGGATCTCAGGTGTATGTTTATTTTCGCTCATCACATTGGAACTCATCCACATCTTCCTTCTCTCAAACACCAGTATGGTCTCTCTACTCATGCAATCTTGTGCCTTCCACTCAAGGCCAAATGTTGCATCATTCAGTTGTTTGGAAATCTCCTCTAGTTGGGCCATCACTTCCTTAAGCCGTTGGTAGAAGTACAATCGATTACTTGCAACTATGCTCTTGAAAGTTGCACATTGAACTTGGTGTCTAGAGGCTATTTTCTCCATCTCACCTCTAGCCCACTTCCTATATTCTTGATGTAATATATGCAAGTCTACATATACATTCTTCCAATACTGGATTTTCTCCTCTTTTTTCTCCAACTCCCTATCCCAGTTCGTGATCCTTGGTTTCTTCAATGGCTCGATATTGCTATTGCTCGAGCTATGGTCCAATTCGGAGTCCATCCATTTGGCTACCTTCTTCTTCCCTTTAACCATCTAATTCATCACAATTTCAAGAATACAACAAGTTAGTAATCAAGAAAGAATAAAAGTGTAATGCCCTGGGATTGCTTGGCATTCCGCCTCGTGATCCAGGTCGTCACTCACGGTCGGACGGTAAAACTAAATCAGTAAAATGTGGAAGCTAAAAGCTAAAAGCTAAAAACATAAACATTTCATTTCATAATTTAAAATGTCGAACTTACAGGTCCAAATTCCAAGCACAATTACAAAATACATCTTGTTCAGTCTATACAAAATGGGCCTATCAAAATACATAAGTACAGTCCATATAAATATCTATAATAGGCCTAACAGTCACTAACGCAAAAGAGGATCA
>JACFYI010003325.1:0-12548 GCA_014898755.1 Handroanthus guayacan | reverse complement strand
TCTAATTCTCCATTTCCTCCCCCATAGTCTGTCTATCTTGCTCCGTACCCAAAGTGCTAGGTTCCCCAAAAGACTCTAACAACTTTGAGGCACTACTAGGTGGTGCAAACTTCTGATGATCTACAAAAATCCCTACCATTGTATTTTAATCGACATAATTAGATAAATTAGCTGCATCCATGTCATCCTTCATTATAATCAACCTACTAATATAATTAGCCTCAGTACTACTGTAATAAAAACCTAAAGTTTCCTCTTACCCAAGCTCACTTGCCATGCACATAATCTCTATAAGAGACATTTTATCAAGATGACCAAAGTCAAAATGACTTATCTCTCCCCCTAAGTAACTAGTTTTTCAAAATATACAAAGGTACCACTATGATGCATCCTTATGGTAAAAAATTCAAAATTTTGTCCTGTGTACACAATAACGAAATGAAAATATTTTACTCTTCATTTCAACAAGCATAAATAAAAATAACTAATTAATCAACACTATACTAACAAAAGGCAGTGGGGACCATGAAAACAGAAAAGCCAATAACAAATTTAGTAATCAATAACAACAGAAGCAGCAATTAACATAGCCAACAACCACAAGAAAACAAAAATAACAGTAATGGTCAACAGCAGCAATTAACACAATAATAGTCAATCCAAATGATCTGTGGGACCAAAATAGTAAGGATTCCATCTTTAATAATAAAAAAAACTAAGAACAAAGTTAGGTGAATACAGACAAATAACGCATAAAAATTGTAAAGACTACCCCACATACTAGGAAAGCATTAGTAATTTAGCATAAAAGGCAGTGAACATAACGAAAACCTAAACCCTATAGTTAGAACCATAATCTGGAGTAATCCTTCCATTGGGTATCTCAGGGTTTGTAGCTGTGCGCAAAATCCACCCCATGCCGTGCGATTGATGCAGCGCAACCTTCCACAGTCGCTTGGGTTCTTTACAATGGAGGAAATCTTCTGTGGTTTTTTTTATTATAGGTAGGGTTTTTTTTTTCAGATTTGGAGAAAAATTGAGCCTTTTCTTTTGCCTATGTAAAGCAATTCAGATTTTGGGGAGAGGTTGAAGATTTCTTCAAACACTTAGGGTTTTTCAAAGAGAATGCTTTTCGTTCTCCTTTTTTTTTGCTTTTGTGTTCTTACCAAATTAAATTGTAAAAACATAAGGGCATTTTTTTTCTTTTCTTTCTTATTTTTAATAGTAGCACTCTTTTTATTTTGTTTAAATTGGGTGAAAATATTATATTTTAATTAAATTGACAATTCTGCCTTTGATGAGCAGTAGTGTATGCGTTTCCGGGGTGATTTTTGCCCGAAAAATGGCCAAAGGTGGTATCGTGGCACATTTTGTGTAGATTGGGTTGTAACTTGCAATTTTTTTTTTCGGTTACAAAGTGTAAAAATGTCCTTAGTTTAGGTTGCTTAATGTAATTATCTCTAAACAAAAATAATTAATCCCCATCAATAGTTGTTAATTGCACCAAGTTTAAACTAACACAAAAAAGCAACAATCTTTCCATTAAAATCTTCACCTTTTCTTCTATCTATCTTGGGTCTTGCTCTTGACATTCACTCTATCCATGACTTCATTTAATATATTTAAATTAACAAATTTTCTCCCATGAGTTGATGCTTAATAGACTTCACTTTGGGACATTTGGAATTACTGGAACATAGAGAACCAGGCACCTTAGGATAAGTATTCCCATTTATCATGCTCTTTGCTGGTCTACCAACTCCAGTCTCCTGCCTGGTTCCAATAGTTATATGAGATGCATTAGTCCTTACTTCTCTATTGCCTGAAACCTTTCCAGTAACCCACACAAATTTAAAAGTAGGAAATAATTAGTCAAGCTATTATATGATTTGTACAAAGATAAAACATCATAAAGCATGATAGCTACATGAGATGTTTGAGATGTTTCTCTATCCTTTCCTACCTTTTTTGGAACCCCTTTTTCTTGATTCTGTCACCTGTACAGTTTAGAGTGGGCAATAATTAATAAAGCTATTACATGAGTTCTCACATTCAAATACACAATGATCATATTGTATAACCCATTACCTTGCCTTTGGTACAGGTTTGACTTGCTTGAGTATCCATTATTTGATTGTAATTAATGTTATCTACTATCAAGTTTGTGATTTCATCATCTCTTGACTAATTGTGATTTGAATTGCTCTTCAATGGGCATGCTCTCACATTGTGTCTAGCCTCATTATAGAATCTATACTTAAGAATGCTTTGTCTCCTCTTCATCTTTAGTGTGCTTGGCTTGCCTTTCTCTTTTCTTGCCTTTTACAGCTAGTTCATCCAAATCCCTTTTCCTAGCTAGCCTTGGATAGCCTACCTTTACTCTTTCCAAAAATAGGAGGAAGTGGAGGAATATAAATCATCTCCCCCCACAAATCTTGACTATTGATGCCCATGATTGCACTCGCATATATCCTTCTATAAATCTCAACTGAATAGCATGGGAGGATAAAGTTCATTGGATCCAGCTTTTGACTACATAAGACAGAACATGCATGTAAACATGGGATTCCTGTGAGATCCCATCTCCTGCAACTGCAATTCCATAGCTCCAAATCCACACAGAACTGGCTCCCATAAATGTGAGTTATTTGATAATTTGTATTGTATGATTTTCTTGGTATATAATCACCAAGTTTCTCCATGTTATCATTCACCATGTTCATTATGGTAGGATAGATTGAATCATTCCATTTCTCAACCATATCCCTATTTCTTTTGTAGTCTTGTCATGAGATGTTGCCTTATCCACTCAAGCATTGTGAGAATGGGTTTTTCTTGCATATAATATTGCAGAATTAAAAGACTCACAAAAGTTATTCAAAACCATGTCACATTTAGGGGTGCAACTGAAATGAGATTTGCTCCATTGGGAGGGCGGTTTATCATTAAAC
The DNA here is from genome assembly GCA_014898755.1 of Handroanthus guayacan. Taxonomy (NCBI): domain Eukaryota; kingdom Viridiplantae; phylum Streptophyta; class Magnoliopsida; order Lamiales; family Bignoniaceae; genus Handroanthus; species Handroanthus guayacan. The sequence continues at coordinate 9,597 of JACFYI010003325.1, read as the reverse complement.
CACACTGCAGCACCTTGATCAAGGTCTGCCATTGCCTTCATTGCCTCCTTGAACTGCCCCACAATTGTGCTATTACCTGCTCTCCACAAATTGTCTTTAAAGACCACACCCTTGTAACCAGCTTTCATAAAATTCTTTCATAAATGTCTTATACAAAATCTATGCTCAAATTCTAGAAACACCTCCTTAATTGCTTGAATTAGACCTTTTTGTTTGTCACTCATCCAAGTGAACTCATGGGGTCTAATTATTTGGAGATCTTGCTTCAACAGGGCCTGGAATAATTGCCATGTGTCTCCAGCTTCCCTAAATACCACTTCATAGGCCACTGGATAGGGTTTATTGTTGGAATCAATCCCAACACCTGTTAGAAGTATACCCTTGTGAGGACCACTTAAATGGCATCCATCAAGTCCCAGAATTGGCCTACAACCAGCTAAGAAACTAGCTTTGAGAGCCTCAAAGCAACAATAGAAATGGGAAAAAGTTCCATCATCCATCCGCAAGATGATCGTGGATCCTGGATTTGTTCTTCTCAACTCAACAACATAATCCCACAGTTTTGAGTATTGCACTACTAGATCTCTCTCAATCAACTCCAAGGCTTTTTTCTTGGCTCTATAAGCTTGATGTCATGCCACACTTACTCCAGCATCTTTTATTAATTCAAGTCTAAACCCCACCATATTTCTTTTTGGGTCAATTCTCAATTTATTTTTGAATCTCTCGGCTAAGTAACTTGATTTCAGATTACCCACATCATATGTTGGTCTACAAGTGTGAGTAGGGTTATGTGTTTGAATTTGAAAAGTGGACTCATCTTCTACCCTATAAGCAAGTATTTTCCAATCACACCGTTTACTCTCACACTTTGCATACACTCCCTCTGTGTCATTTTTTTAATTTTAATATTTCTCAAGGATTAAACTTTCTTTGCATGCACAGCTTTTCTAAATTCAGACTTATACCTAAACTTTATCCAGATGTCAAAACTAGGTGCAAATGATTTTTTTGAGTTAAAAATTGGGGTAGAAGGCCTACCTGGCTCCTCATCTAACTCATCCCTACCATTCAACTCCACCTCACTATCCCAAGCAATATTATCCTCGCTGCTACTTCGCTACCCAGAATTGAAGTTTTTTCAACATTATCGATATTTCTCACACCTATATCCCTTTTCCCTTCATTCCCAAGTCCATTAGGCTCATGATTTCCTACCCATTCTTTCCTAGAATCAACAATGTAGTCAAATAATACATTGTCATTATCATTATAGTCAAATCAATGTTAAATTCACTATCATCACTACTCTCTGTATCAAGGTAACTCTCTGACTTAACAATTTCAGAATTCACATATAAAGACACCTCTTTTTCTTTAGCAATTTGGCTAACATATTCTGAGTTCAACATCATATAATATAGAAGCCTGAACTGAATTTTTCTATAAAAGTTCATAGGTTTGGCTAATTTCACATCATCATATATATGTGCCAAACACCCCATATCCAATGCATTTATGGAAAAATAATCAAATTCATAGCAACATCCATCAATATATAGACGTTCAGGAGTATGCATTAACCTCCCTCCGTAATAAAGCGCCAGAGTAATTGACTCTAAATTTGGTGTTGTGCCAACCACCAAAAAAAAAAGTAAAATTAGTTCAGAAAGCTTCACTTAAAAAGATTAAAGTCAAACAATAGAGGACCACTACACAGTAAAAAATTCCACAAATGGGACCACCCACAGACAATATAAAAATCTCGACTTTGTGAACTCCACTACAAAAAAAGTGAAGGATACTTTTCTGGGAGAATAAAGGAAGAGAAAATAGTCTATATTATTTAATTGATTCAAGGACCACACCATTAAAGTTTTTAGAAAAATTGAACCCTACCCCATAACTTTGGGTACTGGTCCTTTCGTGAAAAAAACATAAACTTGCCATACGAAAGAGGGAGCAAATCATTCTGTTTTGCTGGACAGAGTTGTACCATATTTACGGATGCATCAACGTGGTGAGGAAGATTAGGATTTGTGATGCAAGAGAAAGATCGGATTTTGAAGATTTTGGGGATTTAGTGAAAACAGTTTTCAGTGAAAGTGATTTGCACCTATGTGGCTTGTTGTAGATGTTTTCTTATGGTGTTGTAGTTACAAAATTAACCCCCAAATTCATAAAAGATTTTCTTAACCCATTTTTTTTTTAATCTACATGATAGACTTTTTTTAAATCTCAAAAATTACATGGCAATTAATTGCCATGTGTCAAGAAAGCCCAAATTTCAAGCTCAAATAAGGTGGTCTAGGCATAATTTGGGTCCACATATGTCCCGATTGACTAAATTTGCAACCTGGACTAAAACAAAAACTCAAAAACAATATATATATATATATCAAAAGGAGTATAGAGCAAAGTTAAAGGGCTAAAACTACGAATTTCCCATCATCTAGCTAATTAAATAGGGAAAATTGATTAATTGGATTAATCAAATTCTTAATTATTTTAAGGAACCCACTTAAATAAATCAATTAAAAATTACTTGTTTAATTAGGTCTACAGAAAATTAACTTGTAAAAACAAATTAATAAGCCAATTAATTAAATGAGTGGTTTATTTATATGGGCCTATGGATAGAGACAATTTAATGAGCCATTTAGTTACATGAATGATTTATTTAATTGGGCTTCTAAAAAATTAATTTGTAGAGAAAAATTAATGGAAATTTCACCTTATATCCCCATTTCATATTTCAAATTCGAAATCAGTCCCCATTTGATTTATTTCACTTTGCACTCCCCATTCAATTTTACAAATTAGAATTTACTCTCTAGGGCCTGTGAAAGTACTAAAATACCCTTAAAAAAGTTAAAAAATAACAAAAAAGCTTCTACTATTTTCTGCCCCCTCTTCTCCCCTCTCCCTTCTTTTTTACCTCTTTCTTTCTTCATTCCCATTTACTATCTGCTCGCACTCTGCTCTTACTATCTCTCTCGCTCGCCTCTCTCGCTTTCTCACCCAGCTCATTCCAAATCCATCTCTCCCCATTTGATAATTTTACATCAGGTAACTCTAATAAAGCTTTTGTGAGGTAATTTATTTATTAAAATCGAAATGAGTGTGATTCTAATACTTGATTTTTTAGGTTTAATACTTTATTTGTTCGATTTTAATACTGTATTGTTGTGAATGGTTGGGTCTTTTGCTTGTGATTTTTTACTTGGGTGTGATTGGGAAATGTATTTGAGATTAATTTCTTATTTTATATATCTTTCATTTCTCATTCAAAATTATTTGCTTGTGCCATTGATTTGAGATAGTTTCCCAAATGCAATGAGGCTATAATTTGAAATGAAATGAAATTAGGGACCAAAATTTGCAAACAACTAAAGCTAAGTATGAGCAGCAACCCAAAACGCCCCACTGATGCAAATTAGATGATTAATGCAGATTATATATGGGCATACTTGAGTAAATGTAGATTATATATGCAGATTAGGTGATTGATGTAGATTATGTATGAATAAATGAATTTATTCATTATTGGACCATTTTGAGTGCAAATAATTAGGTGATTGATGTAGATTATATATGGGTATACTTGAGTAATGGTGGGATTGGCCTGGATTTTGAATCAAATCACGATAATTTGAATTCAAACTCGACTATAAATTTATGTTCATTAACATCTTATAAGATCTTAGCTCATTAATATAAAGTCCAAATACATGTAATTAATATAGAAAAATCGATAATTCGAAATCTAACCAAAATAACAATAAATGATAAAATATCTTCTATGCATAATTTGGTGCTAAAAGTATTAAACTAAGTATTTTATTTTAATCTTGCAGTATTAAAAGCCATGACTAAGCCTCGAAGAGGGAGACAGGCTCCTCGCACCGGTGAAGGTTTCGGAGAGTCTGAGATATATTCTTGGTGCTCTCCGTTATACTTTCATAATGGAGTGGAAGAAATCAAAAGCAAAATCTCGTTCAAACATGGTGAAGCAATAAAAAATACTCCTTTTGCTTCTTATTTTAATATGCCTAAAATGAGTGGTAGTTTTAATAGGGTAGAAGCTATTTTACGAAGATTTCAACCTCAATCTAGTTCTTTTATTCTTGGTGATGATATTGAAATTACTTTTACGGCTAGAGAGTTTGGTATAGTGATAGGGTTGCAACACGTAGGGCAACCTGTAGATATAGATTTGAAGATAGAATCAAATATAGTAAAACGTTTATTTTCTGGAAAATTTAAGAATGTTACTCATGTAAATATTTATAAAAAATTGATAGAATATGTAGATAAGGATAGTGAAAAGGATTTAGAAGATTTTGCACGATTGTACATACTTTTTGTTTTCAATTGCATTTTATTTCCGCTGAGCAACTATAGCACCCCTAGCTTTCTTCTTCCATATGTCAATGACTTGGCTGGCATCGGCATCTATGCATGGGGAGATGCAACTTACAATTTTTTTTTGGAAGAGATTAAATCACACTTGGGAAGTGTGAGTGGAGAAGATGTAAGGAAAAAATATTTCGACGGCTGCACAAATGGCACGATGGTAAGTCTCATTGTTAATATTAAAAATATTCGCATTTATTATTGAATAACTAACAATCTCATGTTCTTACGAATGGTAGGCTTGGATTTATGAGCATGTACCTTCTTTGGGATTGCCGAAGAGCTTGCGTTCATTCCCACGATTCTTTCAATGGATTGAAAGTAAGATCCCAAACAACATGGCATCGGCTGAGGAAAAATTTCGACAAATAACTAGAAATAAAGTGATGCCCATTTATCCATTTGCCAAGGTAGAAAGGCTTTTAGCACCTTTGCAGGTAAATTTTTATGCAATATTTATATGATTATATAACACTTAATTTCTTACATCATATTCTTTTTGATTTTTTATAAATATATATTTTTTGGAATGTGTTAGTGTTCGAAAGAACCAAATAATAGAAAAGTCCATGTCCATCTTCAATGGTTACTTACCTTATTATTCCATTTATTGGTTTTAAATATCAGTTTTCATTTTTTCAGCCACTAAGCAATTGTTATCCTTTGTACAGGTACATGTCGGAGTATCTAGTGTTGATGTTGGTGTATTTGAGGCTATCTTGAAAGAAAAAAAGAGGGAGATTGCTATCTTGAGAGAAAAAATCTCATCGTTAGAAGGAAAATCAATTTTTTCACCCACTAAAAACAAGGATGATGAAAAGAAAGTCGAGATTGGTGAAGAAGAGAAAGTGAAGAACGATGAGAAAACGAAAGTTGAGGATGAAGAAGAAGAGAAAGTAGAGGAAGAGGTAGCTTCTAGTACTGATAGTCAAGGGAAAGGCGAGGAAAGAGGCGGTATTGGTATGGGCGATGAGCTACTTGATGAAGCTGCCTTACTTGATGACATGGTTTCCTCTATTGTTAGAGACGTGCAAGCACGTTATAATAGGATGAAGATTTTGTGACACCATCGGACACAACCACACCATCAAAAAGACAAAATGTAGTTCGTCGTAAGGGTCGTGCAAAGCGTAAGAAGGTATCATATGTCGTTTAAATAATACTGCCTATGTTATTTTAAATACCGCATAATGTGACTTTAATACATCATATGTTATTTTAAATACCGCATAATGTGACTTTAATACATCATATGTTATTTTAAATACCGTATACTGTGATTTTAAAACATCATATGTTGTTTTAAATACTGCACAATGTGATTTTAATATATCATATATCGTTTTGAATACCCCATATGTCATTTTAATTTATTATGAGTCAATTGATTAAACAATTTATTATAGGAGGAAGTGGCTACTGATTCCACTAATGCATCATTGGAAATGTATCGAGGAAGAGCTGATTATAAAGGTCAACCCGAAATCTCAAAGGAAGAGCAACAAGTTATAGAGACATAGCTCTCCAGGGATGATCTAGGGTAATAATGTTAATATTCATTATATTTTTCATAATAAATAGTCTCTTGATTAGTTTAATTTACCATGATGTTTTTTCATAATAAATGGTCTCTTGATTAGCTTAATTTACTATAATATTTGTAGTGTAATTATTTGGAAGGGCTGTGATTTTTTCATCCATGGAGATGTCTTGTGTGGATTATTGTTTAGACAGCAACTGAGATCAGATTTAATTGATTACTATATGAACATCCTCTGCAGCCCCTCGTTTATAAGTACATATGGTCATGAAATTTGGTGCATGAATACAGCTGTGATGGTACATATTTCATACTTAATTTTATTTTTTTCTAAGTAAAAATAGTGTGATTCAATTGTTAAAACAGATACTAACACATTAACAATTGATAGTTTGAGGTCTTAGGCCTACTTGAAAAGAGAAGCAAGAAGCGTACGATCAAGATTATGAGTTTCCAAGTTTTATAGCTGAGATGAGATCGAGCCCCTGAAGAATGTTGGAGGAATTGATGATGGATGTGATGAACAAGGCACGATTTATCATTATTCCATTTCACAGCCATGAGCATTGGTTCCTTCTTATATTTGACACCTTGGAGGAGAAGTTCATACAAATGAACTCACTGTAGTCTCCCCGAACAAAAGGAACGACTAAAGTTTTTGTAAGTCTCTTAATTGTTTTTCACCAATACATTCAAGCACTTTGAATAAAAATAATAATTTGTAATTTGTAATAATTTTTGTAGGCTAAGTTTTTATCCAGATACCTCTATTATTCATTGGGAAATGATATCAGAAAGCCCGAGGTGAACGGTTGTTATAGTCTCCAACAAACAGGGGGCATGGATTGTAGAGTTTACTTGTGTCTTTGGGCCGAATGTTTCGCTAGAGACACAAGTGAATTTTGGGCTTACTCAAACACATGTATTCCGGATGAATTCTGGGCTCGTATGGCAGCGAAGATCCTCGGTCATGAACATCGCTTATTGTCCTCTAATGTGATGTGAAAATGGATCAAGATATTTTTTGTCTTTCAACTTGTTATATTGTGTTGAATATTGATAGGAGCTCCCTTGTCCAATACTTTTTGTTGATAAGGAGGAAATGATTCTGTTATTGTTCTGCTATTGTTAGTGTTTGTGATGCGTGTAAAATATAGGCATGAGAAAATTACAGCTTGATCATGTTGAACAGTGGCTTGACTGAAAATATAGTATTAAATTTGATATGTTTAGTATTAAGATTTTCAAATCCAGTATTTATTTCTTAGTAGAAGAGTATTATGTGTTGGGTGCAAAAATTTATTTGAATTAGCTCGTTTTATCACTTGTTCACAGGTAGTATCATTATATTTGAGACATATCCAGAATATAGGCTGGGTATTTTTTCATTAAAATTAAGTATTAGTTCACTTGAATCTAGTATCAGTAGTTGCAAAATGTAGTTTCTTACAAACCTTAAGTGCGTGTGCACATTCTAGGTTGCCTCATCCATCTAGCATCCCATAGTATGTATTAACTTCTATTTGAGATATGGTATTCATATTCCAAGACAAATGGGCTACTATCAAAATATAGTATTAACATGGGTATATAAGTATTAAAGTCATAAATATAGTATTTATTTCTAAATATCAAGTACTACATTCAAATAGTATAGTATTACGTATTGGGTGCAAAAATTTGTTTGAATTGGCTAGCTTTACCACGTGTTGACATGTAGTATTAAAATGATAATTTCTAGTATTAAATATGCATCAACTAGTATTTATTCTTGGATATAAGTATGTGACTCGGAAAATATAGTATTACACGTTGATGTTAGTGTCACCAATAATTTAGTATTAAAACCATATTTCTAGTATTAAATATTTAAATCCAATATTTATATTCTACTATCAAGTGCTATTTTGCAATAATATAGTATTATAGAATGAATGCAAAAACTTGCTCGAATTGACTCCTTTTAGTATATGACGACATCATTTTCCCGTGTTAAGCTTCTTTTCTTTAATGCACAATGAAATTGATGAAACATCAAGATGTTAGGATTGGATCACTTCCAACAATTTGAGATACACAAGTACTTCATGAGATATACAAGTTGTTGCAAAATGTAGTTTCTTATTAACTTTGAGTGTATATGTGTATTCCAAGTTGCTTCATCTATTAATCAACATATTACATGTTAACTTTCATTTGGGATGTGCCATCTCACACTATATCAAATCGAGGTAGCCTGCTAAATACGTTAAGTACGAATTTTCAAAATATGGTATTCAAATGCGTATTAATGGTGTTCAAGTCCTATTTCATGTATTTTTTCCCATGATCAAGTACTAAAATTGGCTAGTGCAGTATTAAGAATTAGGTGCAAAAAATTTAATTGAATTGGCTCGTTGAAACACTTGTTCACACGTAGTATATAATTTGATATATTCAGTATTCAAGACAATATATAAGGTATTTTTTTCCAAAAAAAAAGTATTAATTTCTCCAAATGTAGTATCACAGGTTGCAAAAGGTAATTTCTTATAAACTTTGAGTTTGTATATGCAAATTAGATACTACTTCATCTATTTAGCATCATATTATGTGCTAAATTTTACTTGAAACAAGTTATTAATCTTATTTCGAGCCAAGATGGGCTAAATACCTTTAGTATAAATTTTCAAAGTATGGTATTGAAATGGATAATTTCTAGTATTAAAGATGCATCAACTAGTATTTTTTCTTGGATGTAAGTATGTGAATTGGAAAATGTAGTATTACACATAGCACCATCCCCCTAGTATTAAAACCACATGTCTTGTATTAAATATTTAAATCCAGTATTTATATTCTACTATGAAGTACTATTTTGCAATAATGTATTATTACAAAATGAATGCAAAAACTTGCTCGAATTGACACCTTTTAGTGTGTGACGGCATCATTTTTCGATGTTAAGCTTGTTTTCTTTAATTCACAATGAAATTGATGAAACACCAAGATGTTAGGATTGCATCACTTCTAACAATTTGAGATACACAAGTACTTTATGAGATATACAAGTTGTTGCAAAATATAGTTTCTTATTAACTTTGAATGTACATGTGTATTCCAAGTTACTTTATCCATTAATCATCATATTACATGTTAACTTTCATTTGGGACGTGCCATCTTACACTATATCAAATCGAGGTAGCCCACTAAATACGTTTAGTACGAATTTTCAAAATATGATATTCAAATGCGTGTTAATGGTATTCAAATCCTATTTCAGGTATTTTTTCCCATGATCAAGTACAAAAATTGACTAGTGTAGTATTAAGAATTGGATGCAAAAAACTTAATTGAATTGGCTCGTTGAAACACTTGTTCACACGTAGTATTAAATTTGACATATTCTGTAACGCCCCAAATTTAAGAGCATTCCGCATTTTTAATTTTTTTTAAACATGTGTTGTTAAATGAATACTCTTTATCATTTAAGGGATATTTTTACTTTTTCACAAATGTTCTACCAAAGGTATAGTTTTAAAAAGCTACTGTTTCGAATTCTATGTAAAAATGGTTTTGCTAAGATTTGGTTGTGTTTTGTTGTTATAAATTTTGTCTTACTATGTAACGCCCCGGATTCCAGTGCATTCCGCCCCAAATT
>JACFYI010003315.1:27520-38532 GCA_014898755.1 Handroanthus guayacan | reverse complement strand
AACTACCAAATCCAAGTTTGATGATCCAACAAATCCCTTATATCCACTAGGCTTGTGAGACCCCGAAAATTTATTTAATTTAATTTTTAGACCCTTGTGTTTAATCAATAAACATTTTGAAACGTTTTGAGAAAAATTTTAATCGGTAATGAATTTTTCGCCGATTTGAGATTTTTCTCATGAGTAGAAATGCTTTAATATCTTTAAAAATTTATTTCCAACCAAAAAATTATTAAAATTACAATTTTTCCCCAAAGATACCCATAATTATATATTTAAATCTCTAGTTTTAAAAATTATTTCATTTTACGGTTACAAATTCTTGGTAAAGGAAAAACTCGTCTTAAAATTTTTCTCTCGACCAAAACTTACCAAAACCATACCATTAATTTCAAAAATTATATTTTAGCCCAAAAGATTCTTGAATTAACAATTTCACCCCATTGTTTTAAAAATTTTAAAATATAGCGTCGTTTTAAACGATTTTTATCGCTATTGTTCGAAAGACTTCAAAACGGCGACATTATTTCAATTTAGCAACCAAAAATAATATTTCAATTAAATGTGGACCAAATATGATAATTTAAACCCAAAACCAAGCACTTGAACCCAAGGAATTAAGCCCAATGCTTTGTTATTTATTTTAGCCCACAACTAAGCCCAAAACCTAATTTTCGAAAAATAAAAAATAAAAATGGAAGAAAAAAATCAGCTCAGCCGATCACACCCTCCACACACACTAAAAATATTAAATAAAATGAAGACAAGTGGCTTGTATCTAGAAGAGAAGTGAGCTCATGGCTTAGCTCACAAGGGAAACACCATTATAAGTCATATTAAATGCTATACATGGTATTCTACTAACATACATACATGTATATACTTTGGGGAGTATATACAAGGAATAAATTAATGCGCAAAAACACAAAACAACTGCCAACATCAGAAAAAAAAATCGAGAGAGAGAAGAGAAAGAAAATAAGAGAAAACCAAAGGAAAGAAGGAAGAAAAAGAGCGCAGAAACTTCAACTTTTTTCCAATTTTAAACCATAAAAATTAAAGGAGGGTGGTGAAGTGAACTCATCTAGACTTGAATCTTCAAGCTTGGGTAAGTTTTGATTGAGTTTAGTAAGTAGATTTGTTGAAATTCATGAGAACTTAAGGAAACTTGTTTCTATGGTAGGTGATTAGGGATTTAGTGGAGTATCTACTTGAATCTTGAAGCAAATCCATCACACAAGATAAAAATCATAACACTCCCTACCTTTGTGTTCAATTTCCAGATCATGGTTCAGTTTTCTTGATTCATAAATTGATATGGTTGCTATGAGAGTGCTTGTGTTGCCTTTATCTTGATTATGGCTTTATGTATGAGCTATTTGTTTACTCTCATGTGATTAATGATTGTTGTTGGAGCAAAATCTGATTTGAGCTTAGAGAACCATGATTCTGACTTTAGGGATATAAGAATGATAGTGGATCATCATGTAGATTTAGTGGTTAGGTGATTTTCCAAAATACATGGAGTATTGGAAATCTGGACTGTTCTTGGGTAAAAGGGTAGAGCGCTTGCACTACTTTGAAAAATCGAAAACTATACTTATACTACTCTAAAAATTTCTTATAATTTACCGTTAGAAACCTCTTCAAGTCTAGATGATGATAGAACCAAGAATTACCCGAAAACACCAAAGGAAATAGTAGAAAAATGAGTTTGAATGGAACCTGCCATTTCGGCTGGAACAGGGGTGGTCTATGTCCTAACCTTAAGTTCAAAAATTCATAACTAGACAACCGCACGTCCTAAAAATCCACACCATACACCCTTGGAAACCTTGTTGAGTTTAGTTATCATTAGAATCAAGAATCACCCAAATCCATGAAAGAAAAAGTGCAGAAATACCGTTTAAACCAAACATGTCAGTTTGCCCGGGTAGCAGGGGCTACACTGGAATTGGTTTTAACCCTTTTCCCAACTTCAACTCATTGTAAACCACTCATTTCTTCACCAAATTGAACCCAAAAATATAGGTTAGAAACCTTGTTAAGTATAGATAACGGTAGGCTCAAGAATTTTTAAGATCCACCAAGGAATCAACCCAGAATATTCTATGAACCCAAACCTATCTAGTTGATCCAAAGTTTCGGCAGATTCTTGTATCCACTTTAAAAATTCATAACTAGAGTTTTACTCGTCGGATTTTCAATATAAAATCACCTTTCAAAACCTTGTCGAGTCTAGATAGTCGTAGAACTAAATCGCCAATTTTAAATCTTCAAATTGTATTTTTAAGATGGTTTGGAAAATTACTGCCGCCTAGAATCTTCTCAAAACTTGAGTTGTTTGGTAATTTTCTTAAAACAATCTTTAAAAATCATCCCCTAAACCTCTTAAATCTAATATGATGATCCAATTAGAATTCTTATACCCATATCCACATTCCTTGACTTTTGTATCTCTATTATTTGATCTCGACATCGTTTTTCCAATTTCTTGAATGCTCCAAAAATAAAAACCTAATGATTGAATGAATGTTGGGCCCTGGGGATCTTTGGGGGGGACCGGTTGGGCGTTAATGGAGCGTCGACCTAACCTCCGGAATTTTTCTAATATTTGAGTAGTTTGGAAGGGGGATTGGAGGTAAGCTTCTGGACAACTACTCCCGGCACGCGGTCTACCATGCCTAAATTATTTACTTGGATTGCTCCCATCGAACGGCCATTCGAGGGAGAGACGGGAGGCATAAGGGTATAATTGAATGATTGTGGAGTTACAAGGGTGACAGATCCACCAAATACTAGTTCAGCCTAATTGATTTTGATATTCATGATATGGTTTGATTTCTCCGAGCTTATATTTGTACTAGATTAAATTATTCTCTTTGATATGAATGTCAATGATTAACTCGACATCTCCCATTAATTTCTTGAGTCCTAATCCTTGACTTCCCGTTATGATTTTTACTAAGTCTCTCGACTTATTTAAATTTTCTACCATGTGTAGGGGAATATTTGAGGAACGATGCGATTATTGGTATGAGAGCCTAGATTAGAACGGTCTTACATGTCTAGTTTTGATATTCGTATTTTGTAACTGGAGAGATTTTGATATATTAGTAAGAAAGATGTTGTAAGTTTCTAGTATGTACTGTAGCTAATATTTCTCCTGGGATGTAAGTTGTAATTTTAGAAAATTTTGGATTTGTAAATTAAGATGAAGTTTGGCACTTATGTAAATAAATTACTATGAAAACTTTCAATTATGGTTTTAGTTATTGTATAATTGTATTCATGTTGATTTTAGTATTCCAGTTAGTATCCATGACTGTGAGTAATGTCTCGGTGATTAGGGCGGAAGCGCACTAAAACCTGGGGCATTACAGGTGATATCAGAGCTCTGGGTTTCTTTGGGTACGAACCCGAGCTACGCCGGAATTAGATCCTTGGGATAAGAATTCTTTTTGGATTTATATCGTAGGTTTGGGCCAAATTAAGTTATGATAATTTGGAATAATGAGTGATGCTTAAATGTGTCGGATTACAATTGGGAGGCCTACCAATTTGTAAACCATTATATTTATGCAATAATCATTCAATTCTAGATTACTAAGATAGCCGAGAATCATTGATAAGTCTTTAAGATTATTTATTGAGGATATAGCAAGATTACTCTAGTAAGAAAGAAAATATGTCTTTGGTATCTTTAGTAATATATTTTGATTCTTGTATCTAAATAAGTAAATCTTCGGAGTAATACTAAGAAAACTTGTTTGCCAATTTCAAGAAATCATGGCAAGAAGAGGAGGCGCATCTAATGAGGGAACATCTAGAAAACATGATAAATCACAACAAGAGGAAATTATACCGAGTGATAAAATCAAAGAATCGGCATCATCTATACAGAATGAACCCACAATCGAGCAACTCTTTATTATGTGGCAACAATTTAAGGACTATTGCCGAGAGCAAGTAAGTCAAGAATGTAAGAATGAAGGAAATTCGAAAAATAAGTTGCTTGCAGGAATTTTGGAATTTAACCCGCCTGGGTTCAAGAGCGAGACTAATAATAAAATGATAGAACCTTGTATAGGTGAAATGGAGAGAATCTTTCGGGTGTTAAGCTATTCAGAAGAGCAACAAATAAAGCACGCTACTTTTCTCTTAGAAGAAGCAGCGTATCAGTGGTGACGAATAATAGCACAATGTTGGGAAAAAACTGAAGAGGAGATAACTTGGAAAGAATTCAAGGAGAAATTCTTGAGTAGATTTATTCCTCAAATAGTTAGAGATGTAAGGGAAAGGAAACTTATAAGTTTAAGTCAAGGAACCTCTATGGTGCCAGAAAACAAGAATAGAAACAATAATTAAATCCAGTGTGCTATACATAATGAAGCAAATAAGAAGAAGAGAAAGAAGAGAGGACCACATAAGAAGAAACCAAAGATGGAAAGTGAAAAATCAAATCCAACGGTAGTCAATAAAGGAAAGATTCTCGCGACTACCCAAAAGCAAAGTTGTAATTTCTGTGGGTGCACCTCCCACACCGAGGACAAGTGTTGGAAGAAGTTGGGAAGGTGTTTTATCTATGGAAGCCCCCAGCACCAGATAAAAGATTGTCCAAAGCACTGTAATACACTAATCTTGGGAAAACAGAAGCAACTACAGTAAGATAGAGCAAGATACTTGCACGATAAAGTCTGGACTTATGTAATAATTAGAGGTTGTAGTAAATATGGATGTATGTAAATTAAATAGTGATAATAAGATGATGTTTTTATTGGATGAAAATAAAACCATGAAATTTGATGATGGGTTGATGGTACTAACTTCCGTTGTTATAAACTTTGCCTTGGAATATAAAATATAGGATGACTATAGTAAATTTTTATAATATGACCTAATTTGAATTTTGATGGTTGCTACTTTAGTACTCTAGAATATGATGAAAATGCTATAAGATATTAATAAATCCATTACTATAAATTCCAGACAAATGGCATCAAGTGACAAAATACCAAATAACGAACACCACCAAAAGGCACCTCAGAGAGATGAGTCTACAATAGAACGGCTCTTCATTTTATTGCAGCAAGAACAACAACAAGTAAATTAAGGGCATGGAGAGGATTCAAGAGATAAGATGTTAACACGATTTTTAAGATTTAACCCACCTAAGTTCAAAGGAGAACTAGATGATCAAAAAAGCAGAATCCTGGCTGATGGAGATTGAGAAAATTTTTCGAGTATTAAAGTACTGAGAATCACAAAAAGTGAAATATGCCACCTTCCTCTTTGAGGAAGTAGCTCACCATTAGTGGCGAATAATTGAAAGAAAATGGGAAAAAGAAGAAGTTGAAGGAACGTGGGAGGAATTTAGGACTGAATTTTTGAGAAAATACCTCCCTCAAGTGATTAAAGATAGGAGAGAAAAGGAATTTATGAATCTGACTCAAGGAACATTTACCATAACCAAATATGAGGCCGAATACAATCGGCTAATCCAATATGCACCGCACATTCTTGTGGATGAAGAGAGGCGGAGGAAAAGATTCATCGAAGGCCTTAGGCCTGAATTAAGGCGATCCTTAATTATTGGTCGTCCTCCAAACTATGATGGTGCAGTAGAGATGGCAATGGAATTAGAAGTGAAATTTCCAGAAATCCAAAAAACTAAAGAAAGGAGGAAAGAGAAGTGGTTAGAAAATTTTGATCACGGAAGAAAAAGAAACCAAAAATCCCGCTCGGAACTCAAGTAGTGGCTGATAAGGGTAGGAACTCCTATAATGCAAAAAGGAGAAGTTGCGGATTTTGTGATAGTACCAATCATTCAGAAGATCGGTGCTGGAAAAAGCAAGGAAAGTGCCTTATATGCAGAACTTCCAACATGCCACTAAAGACTGCCCTAGAAAACGAAGGAATAAATCTGTTAGTTCTAGAATACAGAATCGACCCTAGTAAGGTATGATAGAATCTCCACACCTCTTAGAATAATGATATGAATCTGGGGACCAGATTCTTTTAAGGGAGAGAGAATGTGAGACCCCGAAAATTCATTTAATTTAATTTTTAAACCCTTGTGTCTAATCAATAAATATTTTAAAATGTTTTGAGAAAAATTTTAATCGGTAAAGAATTTTTTGCCGATTTGAGATTTTTCTCACGAGTAGAAATGCTTTAATATCTTTAAAAATTTATTTCCAACCAAAGAATTATTAAAATTAAAATTTTTCCCCAAAGATACCCATAATTATATATTTAAATCCCTAATTTTAAAAATTATTTCATTTTACAGCTACAAATTCTTGGTAAAGGAAAAACTCGTCTTAAAATTTTTCTCTCGATCAAAACTTACCAAAACCATACTATTAATTTCAAAAATTATATTTTAGCCCAAAAGATTCTTGAATTAACAATTTCACCCCATTGTTTCAAAAATTTTAAAATATAGCATCGTTTTAAATTATTTTTATCGCTATTGTCCGAAAGACTTCAAAACGGCGACATTATTTCAATTTAACAACCCAAAATATTATTTCAATTAAATATGGATCAAATATGATATTTTAAACACAAAACCAAGCACTTGGATCCAAGGAATTAAGCCCAATGCTTTGTTATTTATTTTAGCCCACAACTAAGCCCAAAACCTAATTTTTGAAAAAAAAAATAAAAATGGAAGCAAAAAATCAGCTCAGCCGATCACACCCTCCACACACACTAAAAATATTAAATAAAATGAAGACAAGTGGCTTGTATCTAGAAGAAAAGTGAGCTCATGGCTTAGCTCACAAGGGAAACACCATCATAAGTCATATTAAATGCTATACATGGTATTCTACTAACATACATACATGTATATAATTTGGGGAGTATATACAAGGAATAAATTAATGCGCAAAAACACAAAATAACTGCCCAACATAAAAAAAAAAATCGACAGAGAGAAGAGAAAGAAAAGAAGAGAAAACCGAAGGAAAGAAGGAAGAAAAAGAGCGCAAAAACTTCAATTTTTTCCCAATTTTAAACCATAAAAATTAAAGGAGGGTGGTATAGTAAACTCATCTAGACTTGAATCTTCAAGCTTAGGTAAGTTTTGATTGAGTTTAGTAAGTAGATTTGTTGAAATTCATGAGAACTTAAGGAAACTTGTTTCTATGGTAGGTGATTAGGGATTTAGTGGAGTATCTACTTGAATCTTGAAGCAAATCCATCACACAAGGTAAAAATCATAACATTCCCTACCTTTGTGTTCAATTTCCAGATCATGGTTCACTTTTCTTGATTCATGAATTGATATGGTTGCTATGAGAGTGCTTGTGTTGCCTTTTCTTGATTATGGCTTGATGTATAAGCTATTTGTTTACTCTCATGTGATTAATGATTGTTGTTGGAGCAAAATCTGATTTGAGCTTAGAGAACCATGATTCTGACTTTAGGGATATAAGAATGATAGTGGATCATCATGTAGATTTAGTGGTTAGGTGATTTTCCAAAATACATGGAGTATTGGAAATCTGGACTGTTCTTGGGTAAAAGGGTAGAGCGCTTGCACTACTTTGAAAAATCGAAAACTATACTTATACTACTCTAAAAATTTCTTATAATATACCGTTAGAAACCTCTTCAAGTCTAGATGATGATAGAACCAAGAATCACCCGAAAACACCAAACGAAACAGTAGAAAAATGAGTTTGAATGGAACCTGCCATTTCGGCTGGAACAGGGGTGGTCTATGTCCTATCCTTAAGTTCAAAAATTCATAACTAGACAACCGCACGTCCTAAAAATCCACACCATACACCCTTGGAAACCTTGTTGAGTGTAGGTATCATTAGAATCAAGAATCACCCAAATACATGAAAGGAAAATCCCAGAAACACCGTTTAAGCCAAACATATCAGTTTGCCCAGGTAGCAGGGGCTACACTGGAATTGGTTTTAACCATTTTCCCAGCTTCAACTCATTGTAAACCACTTATTTCTTCACCAAATTGAACCCAACAATATAGGTTAGAAACCTTGTTAAGTGTAGATAAAGGTAGGCTCAAGAATTTTTAAGATCCACCAAGGAATCAACCCAGAATATTCTATGAACCCAAACCTGTCTAGTTGATCCGAAGTTTCGGCAGATTCTTGTATCCACTTTAAAAATTCATAACTAGAGTTTTATTCGTCAGATTTTCAATATAAAACCACCTTTGAAAACCTTGTCGAGTCTAGATAGTCGTAGAGCTAAATCACCAATTTTAAATCTTCAAATTGTATTTTTAAGATGGTTTGCAAAATTACTGCCGCCCAGAATCTTCTCAAAACTTGAGTTATTTGGTGATTTTCTTAAAACAATCTTTAAAAATCATCCCCTAAACCTCTTAAATCTAATATGATTATCCAATTAGAATTCTTATACCCAAATCCGCATTCCTTGACTTCCGTAGCTCTATTATTTGATCTCGACATCGTTTTTCCAATTTCTTGAATGCTCCAAAAATGAAAACCTAATGATTGAATGAATATTGGGCCCTGAGGATCTTTGGGGGGGACCTGTTGGGCATTAACGGAGCGTCGACCTAACCTCCAGGATTTTTCTAATGTTTGAGTAGTTTGGAAGGGGGCTTGGAGGTAAGCTTCTGGACAACTACTCCCGGTACGCGGTCGACCATGCCTAAATTATTTACTTAGATTGCTCCCCTCTGAACGGTCATTCGAGACAGAGACGGGAGGCATAAGGGTATAATTGAATGATTGTGGAGTTACAAGGGTGATAAATCTACCAAATACTAGTTCAGCCTAATTGATTTTGATATTCATGATATGGTGTGATTTCTCCGAGCTCATATTTGTACTAGATTAAATTATTCTCTTTGATATGAATGTCAATGATTAACTCGACATCTCCCATTAATTTCTTGAGTCCTAATCCTTGACTTCCCGTTATGATTTTTACTAAGTCTCTCGACTTATTTAAATTTTCTACCATGTGTAGGGGAATATTTGAGGGACGATGCGATTATTGATATGAGAGCCTAGATTAGAATGTTCTTACATGTCTAGTTTTGATATTCGTATTTTGTAACTGGAGAGATTTTGGTATATTAGTAAGAAAGATGTTGTAAGTTTCTAGCATATATTGTAGCTAATATTTCTCCTGGAATGTAAGTTGTAATTTTAGAAAATTTTGGATTTGTAAATTAAGATGAAGTTTGGCACTTATGTAAATAAATTACTATGAAAACTTTCAATTATGGTTTTAGTTATTGTATAATTGTATTCATGTTGATTTTAGTATTCCAGTTAGTATCCATGACTGTGAGTAATGTCTCGGTGACTAGGGTGGAAGTGCACTAAGACTCGGGGCGTTACAAGGCTCATATCCATGAATTTCATTCAAAAACTCAATCAAATCCCAACAATAATTATCATAGGAATATGGTGTTTATCACATAAACAAGATAATCCAAAGTAAGATGAACATATCAATGATCATATCTCATAACAAATGAACAAATCTCATTTTTCTTCAAGCATGGAATGGCTGAAATGAAGGAGATTATAGGGTTATGATCCTTACCTCTTTAGCTATTCCAAATTTAAGAAAATCCACTAGTTTCTCCAATTCTTCAAGCTTGATCTAAAATCAAATAAGAATAATTACTTAACACCTTAATTAATCACCTAATAAATCTTCAAGACTTAGATTAATCTTACCAAGATTCTTGCCAAATAGAAGATTGTACCAACCTCTATGAATTTTTCTCTTTTTCTTAGCTTAAATTTGATGAAAGAAGTTGTTTTTGCAAAATTTTCTTTCTTTTTCTTTCTTTTTTTCTGCACTATGGTGGGTAAATGAAGAAATGGAGTCTTTATTCTGTCAAGAAGGGTCATTTACAAATTAGAAAGGTAGGAGGGCATTTTTGCAAAGCTAAAATATGCATTTAATGAACATTTAATGCATTGGTGACTAAGTATATGACTAAGGCACTAAGGTGGCATATGTATTTAATAAATAAGATGAGTTTTCACCTAGTATGTGTGATAAGAAAGGGGATGCATGAATTTTTTGAAAATTTTTCTCTTTTTTTCTGTAACGCCCCGGATCCTAGAGCATCTGCCCCTAGGTCCGAAAGGCTACCCGATGGGGAGGGGCTTATAAAATTATTCTCAACTTTCAATGCAGCGGAAATTTTATTCAATCTTGATCAAGTACATACTCAATACAAGCCCCAAACTTTTTTTAAAATAATACCTAACTTATTAGTACTAACTTGAGTATGTAAATGCTACAAACTATTACAAATCCACAATTTTTCATACCCAAAATTTAGTAACCAAATCTCCAAGCTTGATGAAAATCCCAAATCTCAGTCACCTACACATGTTAAACTTATAAAATAAGTTCGAATGACTTAGTAAGAAATTATGGCTAGGAATAGAAAACTAAGTATTAAGCAAGGCTCAAGTGAAAAATTTCAAAATGTCCAATAAAATAACAGATGAACTAATAAACGAGATTGGAGTATCCAACAATCGAAAACAAGTCAAATGATGAGATCAGGTAGTTCAACAATCAAACAAGTTGAAATAAGCCATACGATTGTGGTGATTAAAACGAGTAGCTCAAATCTGAGTGTAAACGAGTAGCCCAATTAAGAGCGTAAACAAGTAGCCCAATCAAGAGCGTAAACAATTTACACAATCGTATAACAAGGCTGAACTAGTATTTGGTGGATCTGTCACCCTTATAACTTCAAACAAATATCAGCCTTATCCCTCCATAGGTCCCACACATGAGTGGCCACTCAAGGTGGTGACTCGATTTTTGTAGTGTGACATAAATATCGACCAGCAGTGTGCCACAGGCTAGTCTTTGGAAAACCTATCCCAGGCTTCCGCGGAACTACCTAAACGAGAGGAAACCATCCAGGGGATCAATTGTCAGCCCGATGCCACCCAGCATCCCTTCGTAGATTTTCCAAGGGCCCATAAACGAGGGTAATAACCATAGGTTACGAGGGT
>JACFYI010003315.1:10218-27097 GCA_014898755.1 Handroanthus guayacan | reverse complement strand
CTATATCCAATCTTCTTAACGTAATATGAGTTTCAAAATGATAAATCCTCTAGTGCATAGCCGATTCCAAATTTGTTCGAATTATATGATCGACTAGACTTCTAAATTTGTCCGTACTCTCATTAAGTTCCAACTTGAGTTTTATGTTTTCAAGCCCTACTTTATGTGTTGTAAAGCCCATATCCGATCTTTTGACATATAATTATGTTTTCAAAACAATAAATCCTCTGGTCCATAGTCTATTCCGAATTTGTTCGAATTGAATGATTGGCTAGACTTCTGAATTTGTTCGTACGCTCATTATAGTCAATCAATGTGCAAATAACTTCTCGATTTCGATATGTTTGGCTATTTTGTTTGTATGTAAGCCATCTATTCTGTCTGAATGTGGGGCCTTGGGGAATTTATACGAGTATCGACTTGGGCAACAACGGGTTGTTATTTCGAGCTCATATGAATCTCCGTCTGTGGGATTAATCCGGACGACCCTGGAGGTAGGTTCTGAGGGATTATCCTAAAGCACGTAGGTCGACCGTGCTTATATGCGTTTGTTGCTCTCTCGAAGAGCTGGAGGGATAAGGATTTATATGATATTATTGAAGATATAAAGGTGATAGACCCACCAAATACTAGTATCTGCCTTATGACTTGAATGTGATATCTGTTATGTTTGTTAGTCTGACTTGTTTGTTCGATATGCTCTGATCTGTCATTGAAATCACATTCTTGTCCATGTTTGTCAATGTGCCTATTGCTTGGAACTCCTTTGCTTCTTCTTCATGCCATGAATTTTACGAGGTCGTGCGACTCATGATTTCACGTTATATTGCGTAGGATCTTAAGATATG
The DNA here is from genome assembly GCA_014898755.1 of Handroanthus guayacan. NCBI lineage: Eukaryota > Viridiplantae > Streptophyta > Magnoliopsida > Lamiales > Bignoniaceae > Handroanthus > Handroanthus guayacan. The sequence goes on along the minus strand of JACFYI010003315.1, from coordinate 26,249 downwards.
AATCATGGCCTGATCAAGCTCGATTGGTGTAAGTTTTGGCTGTAGCAAGTTGTATTCGCTCAACTAGATTTTGATGTAATGAGTTGTAAATTTAGATAGTTGAGTGTGTTTTGTGAAATTATATAATAAGTACGCTTATTTTGGTATGAATGAGAATTGCGATGGGTTTTAGTTTGTTTGAGCACGCGAATTTCTGTTTATGGTTATTAGTATGTTCGTCCGACCGCGAGTGACGTACCGGACCGTGAGACGGGCGGGTTATCGCAATCCGGGGCATCACAAAGTCCATGAGAATCCGACAAAAATAACAACAACGAATTCAATCTCATGCTCGTTGCAATCGAAACAAGGGAATGAAATCATGATACAAAAGATTCCATTATTATGAGCATAAGGGATAGCCATAATTCTTACCTCTGGTCCTTAAGCTTTAAGTCCCAAGATAACATTGAGATCGAATAATTTCTTCGAGTTAATTTGGCCTATAAACACCAAAATCAATTAAGTACTAGACCACATCTCCATATCTTATAAAATCCACAATTCAATTCCGGCAGTAAATTTTCCAACCATTTTAAAAATACATCTCATTGAGCTAAAATTGGAAATTTGATTCTACAACTATCTAGACTCGACAAGCTTTCTAATGGTGGTTTTATATCAAAAATTCGAGGAGCGCTTTATTAGTTATAAATTTTTAAAATTGATTGATGGTTTTGCCATAACCCCAAATCAGCTTGACATGTTCGACTTTAATAAATTTTCTGGGAAGAATGCTTCATGAATTTCAAAGGTTCTTGAGTCTATCATCATCTACACTTAATAAGGTTTCTAACGAGTATTTTTGGGGCTGATTTGGTACAGGAAAGCTCGGGTTTCAATGACTTGAAAATGAAGAATGTGTTATAGTTCGCTCCAGAGGATACCCCTGCTCCCCGGGTGAACTGGCAAGTCCGGTTTCAATAGCATTTTCGATTACTTTTTTCCATGATTTTGCATAATTCTTGATCCTAACACTAACTAGACTTGATAAGGTGTCAAACGGCATCTTTTATGGAATTTTTGGATGTAAGGAGGTCTAGTTATAAAATTTTGAAGTTGAGGGTATGATAAGGCATCCTCTCCTTTAGCCGAAATGGCAAGTTAAATTCAAATGGGTTTTTCTACCAATTCTCTCCTTGGTTTTGGGCAATTCTTGATTTTAACAACATTTAGACTCAAAGAGGTTTCTAACGGTACCTTATATGAAATTTTTGGAGTAGTATAAATGGTGTTTTCAACTTTTCTCTGAGAGCTAAGTGTTCTATCCTTGCTACCCGAGAACAACCAACATGTTCAAACTTCATTTAATTCAAGAAATCATTCAACCACTAAGTCTAAATGATGATCCACTAAGTTTCTTATAACCCTAAGGTCAGATTCATGGTTCCATAGACATAAGCTAGGTCATGCTCCATCAATAACAACATGAGAGTTAATCAAGTGTCTTATCAAGAATAAGTTCATAACAACTAAGGAGCCATAACAACAAACCTACCAACAAGCATACTATCCATAGATCTTTCAAGAAATTGAAACCATGATCAAAACTTGAAGAACATGAGGGTGAGGTATCATGATCCTTACCTTTTTACTACTTAAACTTGAGGTTTCCAAATATCTCCTTCAAAACTTCAAGAAACTCCTAACATTCAAAGAAGAAGTTCTTAAAACTTATTCAAACATAAGCTAATATTTACTTAAATCATAACTTAAACTTATCAAATTTAGTGATTAAGGCAAGAGGTGAAATCCCTTATCAATTCCCCTTAGTTGATTGATAAAAGTATTGAAGAAATTGGGAAGAAAAATTTCTCTCCCTCACTCCCTCAAGCTCTTGGTTAAGAAAAGAAAATGGAAGACAAGGTAGTTTTTCTTCTCTCTTTTCTTGAGAATATATATTCTAAAAATACATACAAAGGGGTATTTTGCAATAGTGAGAGCAATGTCAATTTTGAAGTTATTTTGAAGTTAGCAATAATGTTATAGAAATGATGTTGTATGGTGACTAAGTAAGTGAGTCACCTTACCATTAATTCTTGTCTACCACATGCTTTATCTCTTTGTCTTCACTTGTGGGTGTATGTGGCGGATCAAGGCTGCCCCTTCAGATTTTGTTTTTTTTTTTTTTTTTTTTTTGAAACTAAGGGTTTAAAAATATAATTATGAGTATTCTTAGATCAAAATAACATATACAAGAATTTCTGGGTATCAAATAAAATTTTCAAGATTTTTGAATATGAGAAAAATCTCAAACCGATGAAAATCGGTTACCGATTAGAGTTTTTCTCAAAAACATTTTAAAACATTTATCGCTTAAAACTGAGGGTTCAAAATTTAATTAGGAAAATCTTTCCACTCATAAAATGTATTTTAAGGGAATTTTCGGGTTGTTACATTTTCTTTTTTTTTCCATTTAATTTATAATATAGTTTGGACTTGGACTTTAAAATTGAATAAAATCTTTGGGCTCAACTCTAGGGTCAAATATGCATTGATTTGGATTAGAAATAATATTTTTTACCCACATTTGATTGAAATAAAATTTTTGGGTGCTAAATTAAAATAATTTCACCATTTCAAAGTTTTTCGGACAATAGCGATAAAAATCGCTTTAAACGGCGCTAGGTTTTAAATTTTTTGAAACTAAGAGTTTAAAAATATAATTATGAGTATTCTTAGATCAAAATAATATATATAAGAATTTTTGGGTATAAGATAATTTTTTTGAGATTTTTGAATGTGAGAAAAATCTCAAACCGAAGAAAAATCGGTTATCGATTAGAGTTTTTCTCAGAAACATTTTAAAATATTTATTGATTAAAACCAATGGTTCAAAAATATAATTAGAGAAATTTTATCACTTTTAAAATTTATTTTAGGAAAATTTTTTAGTTGTTACAGAACTTGAACATTTTGTGGTATGATATATAACTCTCCGATACCTAAGCCAATTTGGGTTATCAAATCACGTGACATCATCAAGAGATCTCAAAAGATACTAGATCCACAATCATGCATCGGGATTGTACTGGCTATCAAGTCAAGTCAAATTGAATTGGGACCTAAAGAAAAGGAAATGGGTCCTTGGATGATGAGATCATTAAGTCCTTTTTTTCTTGAGGGCATTTTGGACATTTTAAGTCTTTCTCAAGCTTAACGTATATCAAGGAAAGAAATATTGGATATTTTAGTAATCCTAATCAAATATTGTAATTAAGGAAATAAATATCAATTAAATCATAAAGGGCTAATCAACGCTACTTCACCAGGGAAAAAAACTCCTATGAAGTATAAATAGGGCGATGAAGAATCCAAACAACACAAACAAAAATCAGTATACATTCAAGCATGAAAATTATTAGAGTATATTTCCTAATTCCCTCAAAAAAATTCAATACAAGGAGATTCATGTTGTTCAAGGCATAATTCGAAGAAGTGCGTGACATCTGATTCAAGATTAATGTATGAATCCTTTGAATTAACACCATTAAATAAAAATTCAACTGTCCAGCACTATAAAAGTGTCAAATTTCACTTTAGAAGTTGAAAATATCAAATTCAAGTCCAAGTCAAAATTTCAAATTAATCATCATCTTTAAGAGAATAAGTTATGGTCCAATGGAGATATTGCACCCACCCACAACTTACCAAATTTAATAAATTCCAATTTTAACTATTTTTCTCGTCAACTTTTACAATTCCAAAATTTGAGGATTGACTTGAAGGATTTGAGGTTTAATACCATCTTTGGTTGTGGCTTGAGGAAGATATAAGGATTATGGCTATCCTTTTGCTCTTTGATAATAAAATCCTTGCATCATGGATCCCTTGCTATGTTTGATGAGGATTATGGACTTTTGAACTCATTGTGACCATTATTTTGTTAATCCACAATCTTCAAAACCTTGTGGGTAGAACTCTTGGACCTATGAAACTCAAAATGATTCTTTACAAAATTTTGGCTATCATCTTAATGCCTTGTGAATGAAAATCTATGGATTCTTTTGGACCTTTTAAAATCTAATATGATTACTACTCTTGTTTGGCAAATGATCACATTGTAATGTGGATCCTTAGACATTCTTACAAAATATGTGTATTCGTTAGAGAGAAGAATTTATGGGCATTGAAGGATTATTGTTACTTTGAGAATTTTTTAACAAAAAAACAAAGTTGGAAAAATTTCTTATCATGATTAAACTTTTAAAATGTGGATAATTAAAGAAAATAAATAAAGGAATCTATACATATAAATTTTCAAAAACTCTTTGCTAATTTCAGAAAAAAAAAATTTGATTGGGCTCTGGAGTGCCCAAATGGGCACTTAGTAGCCATTTCGGCTACTAAGCACTGGAGTGCCCATTCCTATAATGCCCTGGGTCATAATAGCATTCCGCCCCGTGATCCGAGACACTACTCGCATACGAAAAATGATCTAAAACTAACAACAAGAACTAACAAGAGCAATTCTGTAATGCCCCGGATCCCGAGGCATTTTGCTCCCAGATCCGAAGTGCTACTCGCAAACGGATAATCATTCCAAAAACCAAATAGAAACTAACAAAATGTATTCATATTAAATCCCAACAGGAAATACCATACAGGCCATTAAAATTCTAAAATACAATCTCATAACTTAGTATTCCAAATTTACAGACTGAGATCTCCAAAATTCATTACAAAATCCAATTTACAAGCTAAACGCATCCATGGTTCAAATGGGAACTTAATTAAACCAAAATATCACATCCGGATAATCTCACTATTACAAGCTGACAATCTAATCTATACATTCTTAACAAAACTTAAATCAAAACGATACATACTTATATACATCAATTCCCAAGTGAATGCCGTACACTAACACTAGGTATCAGTCGCTAATTCCACGGTCTATATAAAGCTTCAATCAATCAATCATTGACTTAGGAACCTACATGATATTATAGAATCATGAGTCCACTGACCCAGTAAAACTTATGGCGAGGAATATGGAACATAGGAGTACGAACAATAAGCAAAGCAGTAAAGGACAGGAATGTGATTCAGTAAACAGTACGGTACAGTCATGTCATTTGTTTCAAATCGATAACAGTAAACAGTAATCACATTCGAGTCACAAATGGTTGAATCAAGCAGTTTGGTGGATCTATCACCATTATATCTTCAAACAGATTCATCTTTATCCCTCTATTTTGCTTCTCCGAGCCATTACTTAAGGAGAACCATTCAGTGAAAGCACTGTCGACTATCCACGTGCTTTAGAGTAACTCTTCGGAATCCTATCTCTAGTATTCGTCCGAGCTACCCACCATTCGGGAATTTTCAAAGGTTCAATTTGACGATCCAATATTGCCCAAACTGATACCACCCAAAAATTTCCAGGGCCCAACATTCATTCATTCATTCAAGTTCAAAACAATAGGATCGTTCTCAAAGCATTGAGCCACATCATGGCATGAATTCGAAAACAAATATCTTTGAACGAATTAGAATATATCCGAATATATCAAAACATATAGCCACCACGGGCATGGATTTAATCGATAAATCGATTCAAACAAATGATTCGAATTTGGAATTATAGACGGTAGAGGACAAATAAATCAAAATTAGACAATGGACTATAGAAGACAACTAAATCGGGATTGGACTATGGACCAGAGGATATTCATTTTGAAATCTTTATCTTATTAAGGGGGCAAAATACGAAAGAAATCATTTGGAATAAATACAAAATTCGAAATTCATTTTGTTCGAACATTAGTCAAAAACCCACTTTGGATCATAAAATGATTTTTACAAATGTAAGGGGTTTAAATTTAGAGATATTTCATTTAGAGAAGAATAATATCAAAATAGCCCCAAATCAATATTTTTTTAGCAGCAATTGACTTTCCGATTACTTTTAAAAATTCATCTTGATGAGTTAAAATCCGTATTTTAACTCCATAAATAACTAGACTCGATAATCTTTCTAATGGTATATTTTTCGGGTAAATTCAATAGGGAAAAGTTCAATTTTTAAAATTCGGAAAGTAGAAGTCGAGGCAAAGTCAATACAGTTTTTTGAAAATCTGGCGGGTCATGTTCTAAGGACATTTTCGGCCACATTTTTCCATGGTTTTGAGTGAATATAAATTCTAATGTTATCTAGACTCAAAGAGGTTTCCAACGGTATATTATATGGGCTATTTGGATGAGGGGAAGTCAAGTTTTGAGGCCGAGAAGTTGAAGATAAGACAGTGACGTTATTGAAAGATGGTAGAAATGGCAGTCGGCCTTCCAAGGCCATTTGCTCCCATTTTCCTTCTTTGTTTTTCAAAATTCTTGATTCTAAAGTCATCTATACTCAAATAGATTTCCAACGGTATATTATATGGGCTATTTGGATGAGTGGAAGTCAAGTGTTGGTGGTTAAGAAATGAAAAGTTGTGTAGGGCTTCGGGTTAGAAAATTGAAACAATGGGCGTTTGATTGCCGGTTTGGGCGCTTGAGCGCCAAGCTCACTGGAAACATGATGTTACAAGGCATTTGGCTGGGCACTTGGGCACCGGTTTCGTGCGCTTGAGCGCCCAGTGGGCACTTGAGCGCTTGGCCTCGGCCAAAATTTTATTTTTTCGTCTTTTTATTTTCTTCTAATTTTTGGTTCAAAACTACATTTTTTAGATTGTTTTATGTTCATAAATATTTCTAAGTTATCGTTTCGGGGTTCGAGTGAAGATTTTTCGAAAAATAAAAACCAAGTCCAAATACAACGTTTTTACTCCATTTTCTGCGTTTCTTTTAGTTTTAGCATCAAATCATCCTCATCTTAGTCTGTAGTCCTAAGTACGATTTAGTCCAAGTATAGAAATGATATCAAGAATATTTACAAGTCATAGGATCATGATTTCAAGCAAGAGCTCATATAATGATAGCAATGATCATAACGACGGTATTCATATGATGATGATCAACATGATTACGATATGAAATATATTGAGCTCAACACAATAAATGATCCATCATGAGGAAAAACACGTAGGCATGTGAAGAGGAGAATGAGGTTCCATAAGTCTTACCTTAGTCTTAAGTTTGGTTCCGTAAATGTACTCCGAGTTCGATCAACCAATCAATGCCTAAACCGAGTCATAAGTTCTAATATCAAACTCTATATTTCATCATCAAAATCATATGAATCATAAGTCAAGCCTTACTTACCCAATGGTAGAGAGGTTCACCCTCTAGATTTCCCTTCTTGATTTTTCTTTAAACTTGAACTCAAAATGTATATGTGTGTGAGTGTGGAGGCTGCCGAAATGAAGAGAGGAGAGGGAGTGAAATATGTGTGTTTTGTTTTAGATTTTGTGGGGTGTAAAGAGATGCAACAAGCTTCAATCTTCCATTTATAGAGAGGGAAGCTAGGGAGTGGTTATTATGTCAAGTTTTGAGGCATGGCTCTCCACTAACCACCATGGTGTTTGTTTACCAAGAGGTAAGGTTGGCCTTACCATTTCAATTCCCAAAATCTTATATATATATATATATATGTATATACATATATATATGTCGATTCTTTTTTAGTGTGAATTGTATATATACATATATAAATACATATGGTTAAAGTTATGGGGAATGGTTGGGCCATTATTTGGGCTTGATTGGGATCTAATTGGGTTAAAATCATGGTAAAAATTGAGGCGCAAAGGAGACAAAATATTTGGGACATGTGACATGTGGTTTTAAAATTAAAATATTGCTCGTTTTATTAAAATCATTGTGGTAAGTAAAATTGACGATTTGTAAATTTCAAATTAAGGAAATCTCGGGGTGTTACAAATTCGAACTAAAATCCCAAAATATCATTTCAAGTCAATGAAGTTGTCCAAGATACATAAGCAACTAATTAACTATTACAAGCCGATTTAATGGTACAACTTATAAGTCCAAATATCCAAGCTAGCTAAAATTAAAAGCTTAATACAAGTCAAAAGGAACTAATCACGATCAAGCTTGAGCTATCAGTCAAATATCATAGCTTATGAACCAACATAATATTGTGAAATCATGAGTCTACTAACTCAGTAAAACTTATGGCATAAGGACAAAAATGAAGGAGTTCCAAATAATAGGCATATCAATTTTAAGACGAGAATGTGATTTCAATAAATGATTTAGAATCAATCAGAATGAACGAAGCAAACAAATAATAATAGACATTTATAACATTCAAGTTGTATGGCTGAAACAAACATTTTGGTAGGTTTGTCACCCTTATATCTCTAACATATATCATATAAATTTCCTTATCCCTCTAAACTCCTGAAGGAGCAACTTATAAACTGTAAAGCACAGCCGACGTATGTGCTCTAGGATAGCCCCTTAGAACCCTACCTCTAGGGTCATTCGGACTACCCCACTTGTAGGGATTTACAAGAGCTCAGACAGTCAACCCAACGTTGCCCAATCGATACCCTTGCAAACTCCCAGGGCCCAACTTGCTTGCTTTCATGAGGCTAACAATAAACGGGACATTCAAACATATCTTATAATCATAAAGCCATTCGGCACATATTTGATTGACCAATTATCATTTAAAATGAACAATTCGAAAACACGGTCAATCATATTAATCAAACAAATCAGAATATAGAATCATAGACTGTTGAGAACAAATGGATCGGAATTAAGATCATAAATTGTAGAGGATAAATAAATCAGAATTGGACTATGAACCAGGGGAGTTTTCATTTGAGGTCTTCATCTTATTAAAGAGGCAAAATATAAAAGAAATCTTTTAAAATAAATGAAATTTAGAAATTTATTTTATTTGACTGTCGGTTAAAAACCTCACTCGGATCAAAAAATAATTTTTCATAAAAAGGTATGGAGTTTTAAATTTAAAGATATTTCATAAAAAAAAAATCAAAATAACTCAAAATCAATATTTTTCTAGCGGCAGTTCACTTTTTGATTATTTTAAAAATTCATCTTAATGAGTTGATATTCGTATTTTAACTCTGTAATTAACTAGACTCGATAATCTTTTCTAATGGTATGTTTTTTCGGGTTAATTCGATAAGAAAAATTTTGATTTTTAAATTTTTGAAACTGGAAGTCGAGGCAGAGTCAGTCCAGCTTCTCGAAAATCTGGCGAGTCATGTTCTAAGAATGTTTTTGGCTATAATTTTCCATATTTTTGAGTGAATCTAAATTTTAATGTTATCTACACTTAAAGAGGTTTCCAACGGTATATTATATGAGTCATTTGGATGAGGGGAAGTCAAGTTTTCTAGGCCGAATTGAAGATAAAGCAGAGATGTTACTGGAATATGGCAGAAATGGCAGTCAGCATTTGGAGGCCATTTTTGTGCATATTCCTTCTTTGTTTTTCGTAATTTTTGATTCTAAAAGCATCTACACTTAAAGAGATTTCTAATGGTATATTATATGAGTCATTTGGATAAAGGAAAGTCAAGTTTTGGCAGTTCAGAAATGAAGTGTCGTGTTGGGCAAGGCTTACACGAGAGGCTGTTGGGTTTTTTTTTCCCTTAGGTTTTTAAATGTTCAAGTCCTCCTCTTTTAGTCCATGGCCCATGGGATAATTCAGTATGAGCATAAGGAAGATATCAAGATGTTCACAAGATATAAGATCATCATTTCAAGGTGTTGAGCTCATATTTAACAATAACAACGATCAAGGCACTGAGCTCAAATAACAATAACAACAAGATCATGAATACGATAAGCTCAACATAACAAGATGAACAAATCATGGAGAGACATATAAACATGTGAAAGGAAGATGAGGTTCCATAAGTTTTACTTGTCGTCTAAAGCTTAAATGCTAGCACACCGAGCACTTCGAGAGATGATCAACCGTCTAGACACAAAGACAACTCTTATTCAAACTCATATCTTAGCTTATCACAATATCTAATCGTAACTAAAACTCACTTACCAAATGGTGAAGAGTACACTGCCTCCCCTTTGATTTCCTTAACACTTGAAAACTTGCAATATGGATTTGTGTGAAGAGTAGAGTGCCGAGAGGTGAAAAGAGTGGAAATGGAGATGATGTTTTCAGAAGATTTTTTTCTTTTGAAGAGCAAGTGTCCATAAGGTTGCCCTATGCATTATTTATAATAGATGAATCTATGATCACTTGGCCAAGAGTTTTCTTGCATTAAAATAGGTTAGGATCCACCAAACATCATGGTTTCCAACACCAAATCCGGCAGCCACCATGCCCTGCAAATTTTCAGATTTGATTTCTTCTTTTTTTTTTTTTGAAATATTTAATATGGGCTGAACTTGTTGGGCTAATTTTGGGCCATTTCTTGGGCTCAAATGAAGTATAATTGGGCGGACAATTCATGAAGAATCGGGGCTTGAACGAGCGGAATTATTTTGAGCGTATAAAACATATTTTGAAATTAAAATGTTTCTTGTTTTATTGAAATTATTTTGATTTATGAAATTGATTATTCGTAATTTTAATTAAGAAAATCCCGGGGTGTTACAATTCCAATAGCAAAATTTTTCTATTTTGACTCTGTTTTGATAATTTAAATCCATATTTCACCTCTTTAAAATATGTTAAAGTTTCAAGATAATTTTCTTAAGTTTGAGGTTCAAATCAAATCGATTGTTGAACTTGATATTTATTTGCATCTATATACCAATTAATTCGAATTTCTTGAATATGTTCATGATTCATTCTTTTGAAATATTTTGAGCTTAAAAAATTATTTTTATATATTCAAGGTTCGAATCGAATCAAAAGATTTGTATCCGAGATTGATCAAAATTTCGTATTGATTGAATCAAAGCAATTGTGATTGATTGATACCCATCATGTACCATTCTATAGATGGGTTTGTTTTTGTTCGATATTGATTTGAAATTTCGTAATAATTGAATTGGACTTATTGCAATCGGATAAAACTCATTGTGTACCATCTCACGGATGGGATTGTATGTGTCCGATATTTGTCTAAGACTTTGAATTGTTTGAATTGGACATATTATTGCAATTGTGAACCCTATTGATTGATTATATTGTTGGGCCCCAAGAAGTTTCAGAAGGGATAGTTGGGCGGTATTGGACCGTAGTGGGTCCCCTTGAGGGCTTTCCTATTGTGGACAGTTCCACAATTGCTTGAAGATAGGCTTTCCAAGAAACTGGTCCATAGGCATGCAGTTGACCCTGCCGATTGGCTATATAGTTACCTCCCTCTGAGCAGCCACTTGAGGGAGAGGTTGGAGGGATAAGGTGCTAACATGAATTGAATCAATCTGATTGATTAATATAGTATATATATTTGGGAGTGGTAAGAGTGACAAATCTATTCAATACTGGTTCTGTCATTTCTGATTATTTGTATGTATGACATTGAGCTTCCAAACTTATTGATAGAATTAGTTCTTGTCTATTGAACTTCTAAGTTCACTATGTAATTCATCCCTCGTTTATTGGAACTTCGAGCTTATTATTTGATTCGTACTTGATTGTTGGATTTTTTTATCTTGATTATTGATTTATTTCCCAATTATTAGACTTCTGCAATGTTTTGCTAGAATCGTCTCTTCATATATCACCATTCTATTCCTAGCTAAAACTTCTTACTAAGTCATTTGGACTTACCTTTTAAATTTTAACATGTGTAGATAATAAGTTTCTGGACCTCCGCTAAGCTTGGAGATTTTAGATTTCTCAATTTTTATATATGAGCTTTTGTAAGTATGTGATGGTTGAAGTATTGTAATGGTACGAAAAATCATTTTGACATGTAATTGTAAGGAATTATTTTGAATATATGTCTATGAGTTTGATATGAAATTGTTATCTAAAGATTGAGATGGAAACATTTTGGTGAGAAATTGGAATTTGTAATAGGTGGTAGTATCTTTATGTACTCATGAATTTATGATTTGTTAGGACGCTACTATTTGTAAATTTGGTATCTTATGGAATATTGAGATTTTGAGAATTGTAATGAGTATGTACTTGATCATGGGTTGAAGAGAATTCTACTGAATCATAATTTGAGGTTTGAAATTTTCAAATTTCCTTCCGCGACAATGCGTCGGCCTAGAAATGGGTGCTCTAAGTTCGGGTCGTTACAATACCTCCACTATCACTCCAACAACTCTCGGCCCCTCCGATGAGCTCACCATACCTCCATCATAGTTGGTATTCTTGATGGCCCTGGCTTGTCGAATTGTGGTACATATTTGCTCTTAATAGTCCTTTGCGACCCACACTATTACAAATATGGAGTCCATCACCTGCCTTATTGCCTCCTCGTACTGGGCTATCATGCCTCAAATGAGTTGGGAAAAATACGCCCGATTGTTGGTGGCTTTGTTCTTCATATTTTTGTTACCATATTTTGTATTTCGGTATATGCTCATTTCTCAAACTCTTGGTGGTACTGACATTAGGCCAAATACACTTGTTTCCAGTATGATATTTCCCCATCCTTCCTGACCAATTCTGCCTTGAAATCCCTCACTTTCTCCTTTTGCAATGGTCTTATGTTACACCAGCGCAATCTATAATTAGATTCCTTCCATTCCTTAACCTTTTGTCTTTCCCGATCCATCCTAGCCACATGTCCACAAAAGTCATTAGGCGGGTTAGTATAAGAAAAAGGAAGAGAAACGCAAGATAGAACACCGAAGTCACACATATTTTGAACTTTACCAAAATTCATGTTTCCTATTATAGACTCTGATACCATCTGTAATGCCCCAAATCTAAAGCATCCATCCCTAGATCGAAAATGTTACCTGTGGAAGGAAATGTCTAGACTAAAACCTTAAGTCTCAATGACAACATTATTACCACAAATCCATCATCATACTATTCAATTACATACCAAACAATTCTTCAAAATACAAATGTCTCCAAAACTACAAAACTAACTATCGCAAACATTTTTACAATTTCATAGCTAAATAACATGAAATTTAAAGTCCATAGTTTTCTCAAACACTTGAAATTAATTGCCTATACAGATAAAAATTTAAAGACATAATTCCAAATGACTTAGGAAGAAATTTTAACGAGGTATAGAAAGGTGAAGTAAATGAATATGAAGACCATGAGATAATTCAAACAAGAAAAACAAGAAACTCAAGGTCACACAAAACAATTAAATTGGCAAAAGTAGTATTTAGTGGATATGTCAACCTTGTCACTTCCAAAACGTGTATATATATATATATATTTCCTTATCCTTCTAGTTTCTCTCTGGAGTGGTTACTCAAAGGGGAGCAAATCAAATAAACACATATAGGCATGGTTGACAGTGTGCCTCAGACCAGTTCCTTAGAAAGCCTATCTCCAGACAATCGTAGAACTGTCTAATATATGTAAAATCCTCTAGGGGACCCACTGATAGTCCAACATGGCTAGGGATGGTAATTTCTGACGTGACATAATAACCTGACATGTATTTGGCATGAAAAAATGGGTTAGGTTGTAACAACCCAGAAATTTCTCTAAAATAAATTTTAAAAGTGGCAAAATTTTTCTAATTAGATTTTTGAACCATTAGTTTTAATTAATAAATGTTTTAAAATATTTTTGAGAAAAATTCTAGTCGGCAACTGATTTTTTGTCGGTTTGAGATTTTTCTCACAATCAAAAATTTCGAAAAATTTATTTTACATCCAAAAATTCTTGTATATGTTATTTTGGCCAACGAATACTCATAATTATATTTTTTAACCCTTAATTACAAAAAATTCAAAACCTAGAGCTATTAAAATGATTTTTATCGCTATTGTCTGAAAAACTTTAAAACGGCGAAAATATTTCGATTTAGCAATTGAAAACTTGATTTCAATCAAATGTGGGCCAAGAATATTATTTCTAACCCAAATCAATGCATACTTAGCCCTAGAGTTGAGCCCAACAATTTTATTCAATTTCAAAGTCCAAATCCAAATCATATTTTAAATTAAATGAAAAAAAAAGAATGCAAATTCGGCTCCACACATCACACACATTAGAGGTGAAGACTCACCTTTAGATAATTATACCATGAGCCACTTCATATATTTAATCATCCAATTCATTTAATACTACAATTAATGCCCCAATACCTCATGTGAGACCCCGAAAATTTCCTTAATTCTAATTAAGTAATTGTCTTTTCACTTGAAAATTTATTGCATCTCAATTTAAGAATTTTTCCGATTTCTTCATGATAAAATTTCTCGGTAAAGAGAAATTCGTTCTAAAATTTTTCTTCAGCCCAAAAACTTATTAAAACAACCTTACTAACTTCAAAATAATATTTTGAACCCTCAGTTTTAAGTGATAAATGTTTTAAAATTTTTTTGAGAAAAACTCTAATCGGTAACCGATTTTTCGTCGGTTCGAGATTTTTCTCCCAATCGAAAATTTATTTCATACCCAAAACTCATTCTAAATACTATTTTAGCCCAAAACTATTCATAATTATATTTTCAAACCCTTAGTTTTAATATTTAAAATTTATCGCTGTTTAAACGATTTTTATCGCTATTGTTCGAAAAACTTTAAAACGGCAAAATTACTTCGATTTAGTACCCGAAAATTTTATTTCAATCAAATGTAGACCAAAAATATTATTTCTAACGCAAATCAATACATACTTGGCTCTAGAGTTGAGCCCAACTATTTATTCAATTTTTAGGTCCAAGTCCAAGTCCAACCATATTTTAAATTTTTGAAACCCCCTGCATAACACTCCGCTTGCAGATTTTTGAAATTTAACTCACCAAGGTTCAATGGTGAACCTAACGATTAGCAAGCAGAGTCTTGGTTAAGAAAAATTGAGAAAATCTTCCAAGTACTTAATTACTCGGAAGAACGGCAGGTGAGGCATGCAACCTTTCTGTTGGAGGATGCAGTGGATAATTGGTGGCGTGTTGTGGAGCAACGGTGGGAACGGAATGAAATTAAATGGACTTGGTTAGAATTTAAAGTAGAATTCATGAAGAAATTTATCCCTCAGGTTGTCAAGGACATGAGAGAGAGAGAATTCATGAATTTGATCCAAGGATCCCAAACGGTGCCTGAATATGAGGCTGAGTATAATAGATTAATTCAGTACACTCTGAACGTATTGGCGGATGATGTAAGAAGAACAAAGAAGTTCAATGAGGGATTAAAGCCTACTGTAAGGCGTGCATTGGCTATATGTAAACCCTCCAGTTATGATTCAATTGTGGAGAGGGCAATGGAACTGGAAGTAGATTTTCAAGAACTTCAAAAAGTTGATAAAAAGAAAATAAAGAAATGGTCGGGTAAGTCTGACCAAGACAAAAGGAAAAAAGGGCTTTTATGGAAAGAAACCCAAGATGATGATAAGAAATTCATCAATTGCTAGTAAGGACAAGGCTTATGACACGACAGCGAGGAGGATTTGTGATTTTGGCGGAGGCATCTCTCATACTGAAGATCAATGCTGGAAAAAGCAAGGGAGATGCTTATCCTGTGGAAGCTCCCGTCATAACAAAAGAATGTCTGAGAAATCGTAATTCCAAGTAAGGACATATGCCTTAATAACATATGTACCTTGTAAGAAAAGGGGAATGAATATTATGTGAGCAAGTTGAATTGAACCACTTTGAGTAAGTGATGAGGTGCCGAAGGTGACACTCGGATCACTCACACGCTATAGTACACCTCGACATGTCTATCTAAATAATTTTATAAGTATAGAATAACCTACTCGTATTCTAGATTACAAGGTCTGAGGAAGATTTAGAAACAATGAGATACCAAGTTAGGATATTTGGAGAAATAGGAAAATAAGAAATGATTTTTTTTTGGGAATGTAAGAACGTTGTGAGTAATAGGGATCCCAACCCAAGTGAGTAAAAATAAGAATCTGGGGACCAGATTCCTTTAAGGGGGGAAGAATGTGAGACCCCGAAAATTTCCTTAATTCTAATTATGTGAGACCCCGAAAATTCCCTTAATTCTAATTAAGTAATTGTCTTTTCAC
>JACFYI010003308.1:852921-873640 GCA_014898755.1 Handroanthus guayacan | reverse complement strand
GGACTGACAGCAAATTTGAAACATTGATTGGGGATTTAAGGTGAAATTTCCGTACAAAATACTGTCTTTTGGTATTAATTAGGATAGCTGAGAAGCTTCTAATAAAGAGGTTCCATATAGTTATTTCGAGGACCATCGATGTGGTGGATTTTAATCCGAATTCAATTTGAGTTGGAACCAAATTTTAGTATATTTAATCAATTAAAATATTTAATGGGCCAGAGTCATTTACATACATCCATAATTGGAAATAATGGATATAAAATTAAGCAATCCTATCCATTAAAGATTTGAGTGTGATAATGTTAATAATTAATGCATATACATATATAAAATTTTTTTTTTTTTGAAGAATAAATTCAAAACTTGTATAATTTGATTTAATTATGCTTTTTATCTAATAAATCAAAATGATTATATTTACTTTAGTATAAATATTAGTGGTAATATTTTTAATGTTATTCCTTATACTATGTAATTTTTGTTATTATAATTATTTATTTTTATGAATAGTGACCTAAAAAATTATTTATTATATTATTTTTATAAAAATATAAAAACACAAACAATTTTTTTTCCTTTTTTCACTTTTTCGGATTCAGATTCGAATTGCAATAGCTATGTTCTGTTCTCTTGTAATAATATCTCAAATGTTATAATCTCTAATGAATTAATTAGGTACATAATTATTTCTCAAATAGATGTGATAACTTAATAATCACTACACTATAACTATACTATAATTTAACAATTAACTATAAGAAAGCAAACCCGATAATTATACACCAATTTTATTTGTAATTGCAAAGTTTTTTAACCTAAAGTTCTAAAACCCCTCTTAAAACCCTCTGCTTTTCACGAGTTCGCTGTTGTTTGCAGCCATGAGTACAGCCGCCCCGAAATTCCTCAAGCTCCTTCGAGTCCCTGCTATCTCCATGCCTTCTTCATCTTTTTCCGCGGGTAAGCCTCTGCATATTGTGTTCTCTTCTTGCACTGTGTTATGATACAATTTATTTTTGTTTCGTTGACGAAATTAGGGACAATTTCCCGGGCTATGTGATATTCTCATCTTCTTCGTGATTCTTGGAATATGTTTGCATCTTTTTATGAGGGAAATTTTTGTACTATGGATTCGTAAGGTAGCTTGAAAGTTTTCCATCTGTGGCGCCATTTGAGAATTGCATTACTTGAAAGAATATAAACGTATATAGTGACTTGTTTGTGTATTCCAGTGAAATGTAGAATCACCGTTTTCGTTTGTCTAACTGAAAATTTTTCATAAAATTTACAGGAATTACTTGAAATTGCTACAGAATGTGATTGGCACTAATTTTTCTTTACCTTTCTCTTCCATTTTTGAGGAGAAAAGATAGAAAGAGTTTGACATTCTTTTTTTATTTTTATTTTTATTTATTTATTTATTTTTTCCCAAATGAAACTTTACAGTGATGGGTCTGCAAGGGAGATCAAAGGCTTTTTTCTCGACTGGGTCATTTGACTCGGATGATGACAATAATAATGCCAAGGCAGGCGGTGGTCTGGAGATTGATGACAATGACTTTCTTCCTGAGAGGCCAGAGTTACAACTCCAGGGTGTTGATCCCAGAAAAGGCTGGAATTTTCGTGGTGTCCACAGGGTATGATCATGGTATCACCTGAAAACATGTGAAAAGATCCCAATTTTCTTGAGTGTTAAAAATTATAATTGTTGTGGTAAAATTGCAAATGTTCTTATTATTTGTTCTTTGTTGGCCTCTGAAATTTGAGGTAGCATTTCTTTTTGTGGAAATATAGTTGTGTTTATTAAGCATTTTAGATAGGTGATATCACTCATCCACATTTCTACTCTGGGTGAGTTAATAGGAATTTGCAAGGGGTATGTTTCTAGTGACAGATATTTCTATATGGCATTCTACCTGATAAAGAGCTTTGTTTAGAAATTTGCAAAAATGTCCAGAAAAACATGTTTTGAGCACATCGTTTCATGGAAACTCAGATATTGAATGCATAACCCTTTAGTCCTGTCACCTGTGGTTTCTTTGCTGGTGAAGTTGATCCTTCTAAGACATTTCTTTCATGTCAATTCTGCTGCTGATGGCTGCTACATTTTCTGGTTTTGTTCTTCATGGGAACATGAAATCATGTTGCTTTCCATTTCGGCCAGGCTATAATATGTGGAAAAGTTGGTCAAGCTCCTGTCCAAAAGATCTTGAGAAATGGTAAAACTGTAACCATATTTACGGTTGCAACTGGCGGCATGTTTGATCAGAGGGTTGTAGGTTCAAATGACCTGCCAAAACCAGCTCAGTGGCATCGCATTGCGGTGCATAACCCTATGCTTGGAGCGTATGCTGTTCAACAACTTGTAAAAAAGTAGGACTTGATTATTTATGTCTAGTGAGATTTTTTTTTTTTTTTTTTTTATTTAGGGTCCTGTCTAATAAATGGAGCTTGTTTCCAGCTCTACAGTATATGTTGAGGGCGACATTGAAACCAGAGTCTACAATGACAACATAAATGGTGAAGTAAAAAGCATACCTGAAATTTGTGTGCGCCGTGATGGTATGTAATTTAAACTTTTATTTGCTTTTTCGCTGGTCTATTCACTTGCCTTCCGCCTTAGCTCTTATTATGCACTCTCTCTGAGGTCAAAAAAATGTTAAATCTAATTTCTCCTTCATGGCTATTATAATTCATATGCCAGTTCTGCATTATCTAGTTTTCTTTTTAATGCAGTTGTAATTGCCTCAAGACATGTGAATTTTCTTTTGTATCGTATTCTGTGTTTCTCCATGGGATGCTGATGTTGCTCTTTGTTTGGATTCAAATGCACCTTATAAGCCTGTGATATTGTGGAAAATACATGCTGTAATCCATGTCCAAAAATCTAATTATTTACTTGGCTTTGTTGTATGGCAACTTATTTCTTTCTGATCCCAATACATTTCTGATGCCAAACTTTTCTTTTCTTTTTTTTTTTTTTTTAAACTTCTTATATATGGTTGTTTCAAAATGCCAAACCATTTATCCTTGATTAGAATGCATCATTATGAAACATAAAATCAAACAACTTTTATTTTTCATTTCTAAAATTCTGTGCTTTCAATTATTGATCGTACCTAAATATGTTTGCTTCATTTTCTTCAAAACCGTCAGTGTCGAGTAAAAGTTCAACCCCTTAATGGGCTCAAGAATGATGAATGATTAACAACTTGTTTGAACTCTGAATTTTGGATGCTAATGGATATGGAACTAGAGGTGAAAAGGGAGTTTAAATAATGATATGAAATAACAATTGAAAGAGGAAATGCATGATATGGTTGTAGATTTTGACTAAAAAGATTAAGCGATTAACTAGTGAAATTAATCTGAACACGCATCAGCATAACATGCTGTGTGGTGTAAAATGGTTGGTAGGTAGTATTAATAGATTTAGTTAAACAAGAGCAGTAGAAGAGTGAGCATGAGCATGAGATTTGATCAAGTCAAAGAGTTTGAGTTACTGATTTCTATTGCTCATTGTTCTTTTAAGTTTCAAATGTTTCCATGTGAGATATGCAAGTGAAATATATAGATATATGCGAATGCCAACTTTTTATTGGATATCGACTTAGTATGTACTGTTTACTAACTTAACTTGTTTTGAGAAAGAAGGTTCCACCTATAATGTACAAAAGATCTGCAGTTACCCCGCAGCCTTAAACTTAAACATATGATCTAACATGAAAAACCCTTCTATGTACGAAGTCATTGATAATTCAAAACATGAATAGAGGAAATTGTTTATACGTAAATTGTATTGATTAGTGGAAATATGGTGTTGACTAAAGCTAACTCATTTTGGAAAAGAAGGTTCCACTTAGGACATGTAAAAGATATGCAGCTAAGCTGCTACCAGTTTACCCAAATCTAATAATATAAGATCTAACAAGAAAATTATTCCCACGTACGAAGTCATTTCTCATTCAAATCATGAATAGAGAAAATTCTCTATGCATGAATTATATTGATTTGTGGAAACAGAAGTCACTTATGTTTAAAATGGGCCATGGTTAGTTGCAAAGAAGTTTGTTTAATGATAATAGTATGAGATGATCATTAATCAGGGTTTTCGGTGGATACGGTATACATTGTGGGTTGCAATTATATATCCACCACTGTATTTAGATAATCTAAAGAGTTTTGCATTTGGTCTCTATTCTTGGGCCTCATTGTGGAACCTTGGAGATGTATATAGCCATTATTTTTAATAGGGTAAACGACGCTGGAAAACTTGCAAACAGCGAATCTCTTGACTTCTCCTGGTCAGTAGATTTTTTGTCTTGGGGTGATATATAGACATTTTTCTTAGGGAGCCTAACCTCGTAATGAAACATAAACAAGTAAAAGATTGAATGCTTCATTAATTCAAGACGCCAGGAGCTCTTATGTCTCTGGTTTATAGAACTTGTGTACTTCAGGTGCTTGAGGGCAATGATTCATAAATACATTAATTCTCTTTGTTTCGCGATTAGGGGGCTAAAATATCATTCAAAAGTAGATGACCGATATTTGGTGTTTGTGATGGAATATAAACTATTGTTGCCATCTAGTTACACAATACGAAAATATGGTGGTTAACATCTCTATAGCTTTATTATTTTTTCTGTGTAGGACGAGCTTGTATGTATGATGTTATGAACTAGTTCATAATTGTTGTTTCTTTTCTTCTCAAGTTTCATTGTGATTTATATGCTACCTTTGCAGGACGGGTTCGCCTTATAAAGGCAGGGGGAAGTACAAGCGATATTTCCATCGATGAGCTGCGTAAGTTATATTCTATACTTGTTCATTAGTGATCTAGTTGATACGAGGTCCTTGATCAAATATAATTGATTTGGCAATCACTGTTGGCAAATAAAATCCATGGAGCAGTATTCTTTTCCTCGTAGTATTAGTTCTATAATTTGACTTGTAGGGTTGCTTGCAGGTGAAGGATTATTGTAAGCGGATGAAGAGCGATATTCTAGAGAGTGATAATGTCGATTTTTCAACTGTATGCACTCAGGTCAACAAAGATGCTTTTTCTACATGAACACTCATGTAGCAGGGACCTTGCAATGTATATTATTTCTTTCTTCTGTTTCATCTGCAATCTCTCTCTCTCTCTCTCTCTCTCTCTCTCTCTCTCTGTGTTTCGTTGGTGTGGGGGCGTGGTTGCAGTTTTAGCTATTTCTAAGGGTGGGAGCTTTGAAGCTTGTTTCATGTCCTTTTTCCTTGATGCGCATATTTCTAGGAGGGAAAACTTCTATGGTTGGGATATTTTCTACTGGGAGAATAGAACAAAGATATTTTCTACTGGGAGAATAGAACAAACGCTTCGATTTAGTCTCCAAACTGATATAAGAGTATTTTCTACCCAAAGATTCCATTTACAAAATAAATAGAACTTTAATATCAAATCACATATTCACTGCACTAAGAAGTATAAAACAATTACATATACAAAAGATTAGTATTGAGTTAAATGTTCTGAAAATTCTACAATAAAAACATCTTCATGCTTCAAAATAAAAAATGGAAAATAAATCTTGTTCAGAATAAAATGACGCATGTTATTCTACCTCAAGTTAATATCTATCTAATTTTAAAATAGATTGAAAAATTATCATATATTCCTAACCTATAGCTGCTTAGTACTTACCCAAGTTGGTTCTCATATTCTCCTCAAATATAGCGAAATATTACCTTTTTGTACGGCCTAACTTTCTGTCTCTGGTCCAAACTGGGCTAAGTATAGAAAAGAATTAGGCAGTTATTAATTTCGTAGTGTCACCAATGGTGGTGGTTTAATGATTCCAAACTTATTCTCAAGTGATTTGGCTCGTTGAGTGTTCTTTGACCCAAATAGGGGGTTAATACCAACTTTTGTGAACTATACTAGGCCTTAAGTAGTGCTATATTGATGGAGCCGATGCTTACATTGGTGGGTTGAGATATTTATGTCTTCTCGACTGAACAATAGAATCCAAACATGACGTGGTGAGAGGAGAAAAAATATTTATTTTCCCACATCATCAATATAACACGTCATAAAGTCACAAATCTTCGTACCGCCAGTCAAAGTATGTCTTTATTTTGAAATTACATTTACAATTAATAACATTTAAGTACTTTAAGCACTATATAACAAATTATCTCATCGAATAAAGTGCAGTTGGCGAATCAGTGTCAATGATCCTCTTTTCAAAAAAAGAAATTATCTTTCCAAATTAATTTTATATTAATATAAAACAATATAATATGACATACATGGAGCATCTTATCTCAAGTTATATATAATTGGAGTACAAACGTAATTCACTTGGTTCAAGTTCAATCAAACTTGAATATTTCTAGCTTTTGGACATTCCCTTAATCAAATCAGATAATATCATAAATGCATATATATTTTCTTGATCCAATTCATAAATGTAGATAAATAAATTAAATTAATTTACTGCAAATATTATGCAAACAATTTTCTCCTCATGACCCAACAAATTTGCCTATTTTAACATTCATAATCATCAATGTGTGTATAAACACACCAGCCGTGCACTTGTCTAATTTGCCCAAAACAAATCAAATTAGACATGTCCATTTTTCTCTTCTTCACCCTCTTAATCTCCCTCGCCCATGCCGCTGCACTCAACCAATGCCCCAAATGCGGCACCACCGACGTCCCATACCCTCTAAGCACCAGCCAAGACTGCGGCATACCGAGCTACAAACTTCACTGCAACAATGGCGGCCTTGAATTCGTGTCGGCCGGAAACATCTCCTACAAAGTCCTTAGCATCAACCCGGCCAACTATAGACTCATAATCCAACCACCTCTGATCGTACAAAACACTTGTCTATCCTCAGACCTCAGCGTTAACGGGTTCAGAATCAAAGATGGTTCTCCTTTTAACATATCTACAATCAACACAGTCATGTTGTTCAACTGCTCAGAAAACATTCTGCTTTCTCCTTTGAACTGTTCTTCGACCAGCCCTTGTAGGCAGTTTGAGGAGAAAGCGGCACAAGGGATAGGTTGTCGGAATACGCTTTGCTGTTCGTTTTTGAAGGACTCATCGATGACTTCGCGTCAGATTAGGGTTAGGGTTGGAGGGTGCACTGCTTATACTTCTGTTGTGGATTTTAATGAAGGACAAAGTGTTGAGGATTGGCCTTATGGTATTCAGCTTCAATGGTTACCTCCTAAGTAAATAAGATATATGTATTGGGATTAACTAATTAGTCTTGGTAGGTCCTCAATCTGTTTTGCCCAAACAGCGTATGAGTATTGATGTGTGGATCTCATGAAATAAATGATTCTGAATATTGTATTTCATTGAGTTTTGCGTGCTGAGAGTAACGACTGTTTTTAAATCAAAAAACAAAAAACAGAGAGAGAGAGAAACGCCTGTTTTTCCTCTCATCATCTATACTATATCTAAAGTGTGAGAGCCAAAGATAACCATTTTGGTGGTATGTTTCATATGTCATGCCAAATATCCCTTAATATTAATTCACTTTAATAATCATTAACAACATAATAAAAAATCAACTTACCAATTTATTTGTTTATATTAAATTATATATATATATATTGAACATATTGATTATATTATAATTATTAAATATACATAAATCAAGTCTGCATTATATTTTAATATATATAAGGTGTATGTGAATTATTATATGCACACTCATTGAGTATATAGTGGATGCTTGTAACCTAATAATTACTTGGATGGGTTTACATTTCAAAGCCCTTTCTCTTTGGGCAACGAACATTTATACTGTTAATAAAACAAGTCCTTCTCATAGAAGTGACAATTTCGAATACAGCATGATGATTCGATACGAGATCAGTATAAAAAAGTTTAGTTCAAGTCAAACCAATTTTGGATTTGCTTTCAATCAATCTGATATGAATATGAACCCAAAAAATGAGTTGGGATGGATTGGGTTGAATGCGGGTTACATGAAAAACTTGACTTTTAATTTTTACTAAATTGCTTTTGATGTATTTTCAAATGATGTTCCTAAAATACCATCAATAACTTTCATAACTCTAACTTTACACAAAAGTAGATATGACCATATAATTTCACACACACGCATTTTATTTTTTAATACTCACATCTAGTGTGCCAATATTGCTAGTCAATAAACATAAGCACTTGTGGGGAAAAATTACATTTTCGTTCTATAGGTATATTGTTTCCCATTCTTGGTCATATATGTATCGGTTGCGAAGTTTAGTCGATGAGGTATTGGTTTTTCTATTTTTTAAACTTCTTTTGATAAATGCCTTATTCATTTTGCACTTGTTTAAAGAAGATGTGAAGAAATTAATCATGTGTTTAATTGGAAAAAGCTTCATTTTATGGACAAAAGGAGCAGTTTTAGGCCATAGGATCTCCAAAAAGGGAATCGAAGTGGAAAAACCTAAGCTGGAAACTATTGAAAACTACCAGTCCCTTCGTCAGTGAAAGGCATTCGTAGTTCCTAGCTAAGGCATGTGGGATTTTATAGGCAATTTATAAAAGATTTTTCTAAAATCCCATGTCTTTATACAATTTGCTGGAAAAGGATTCCCCTTTAAAATTTAATGATGCATGTTTACAAGCTTTCCTTGAATTAAATAAGAGGTTGATTTTGCGCTCTGATTGGGATTGGCCTTTTGAGTTTAACGTGTGATGCTCGCATGCAGTTGGTACTAGCTATTCTACTCCAATGGAAAGATAAATTTTTTCATCTTATTTGTTATGATAGAAGAACACTAAATGATGCACACTTGAATTACACTATCATTAGTCAAGAATTACTTGCAATTGTCTTTGCATTTGAGAAATTTAGATCTTATTTGATGGGAACTAAGGTAATTGTATATACTAACCACTCTGCTATCAAATATTTGATTGAGAAAAAGAATAGCACTTTGCTCCACAATTGTTACGAATGTGTACGTTAGTACCCAATACGCAACCTATGTTGAACGAGTGTGCCAAATGCGTTTGCACACTTCCGATGGAATTAATTGAGAATATTCCGTTCAAATAAATGGCATATATCATTACATGCAAAATTAATACAAAAATAAATAAATTATTTTATTACTGTGTCGTGACATTGAAAAATAATTTTTGTTTTGTATAAGCAAGCATGCAAGTCTTTTGTTTTGCGGACTCCGCTCAACTTTTAACGTCATGTGCATTTTGCTCCCTAATTGTTTTGAATGTCCGAGTTAGTACTCAACCCATGCTAAATTAGTGTGTTGACTACTTTTGCACACTTCGATGGAATCAATTGAGAATATTCATTCAGGCATGGCATGTATCATTACATTGCAAAATCAATTAAAAAATATTAAATATTAAAATTTATTTTAATTATTTGAACGTAAGAATAAGTTACTAATGCTTTATTTTAAACGAATTTTGGCCTTTTTAGATAAATAAATATGAATAATTATATTTTTGTGAACATTAATATAGTTGTTGGTTAATTGACAAAACATTTATTAATTTATTGTTCAAGAAATTCAAGATTTTCTCATACTTAAATTTAAGTTAATCAGAGATATTCATCTCTATCTGAAATAGTTTATATTAATTTATATTGGGTAGTTAATAACTAATTAAATTTAAACAATCAAAATATATTTAGATATATTTTTCATGTTTATAATTTTTGTTTGTTTTTGTGCTAACTTACTTATTTAGTTCTTAAAATTTGGACTATTAAATTTATTAGTTAACTTTTTATTATGAATAGAAAAATATTTCGTTAGTTAATATAGATTTTTAAATTGAATCCAGTATATACAATATTAAGATATATTAGAAATTATATAAATTCACATGGTAAAAATAAGTAATTTTTTATCCCCATATTTATATCTTTTAATAAAGTGTAAAGTTCTCTTTGGTATGACTTTATATGTTTCCTCTAAAACACTCTTAATCTTGACTTACTAATAACCACCATAACTCACTAATTGTTTCTTTATATCAATTATTATTATATTCTTCTTGTTTTATGCATATACAATGAGTGTTAGTCGAAAACCCAGTTTAATATAAAGGGCTAAGTGTTACAATTAACAGTTGATGAGGATGGGATGAGACATGTATAATAAGGGTAGTTAAAGTATATTTAACCTTATTTTTAGTGAAAAGATAATAAATAAATTATTTTCGATATTCAAATAGAATACAAAGAGGGGGGGAAAATGCTGTTTGGGTACACAACAAAAAGGCTCTTTTGAGACAATTATTTTATTTGGTAGAATCGGAGTTGAAGAAAAGGTCTAGTCTTTACAAGGTAAAAGGCCAAGAGTGACTTACGAACCCAACACAACTGTCTTAACATTTTTCAATTATATTATAACAAACAATCCTGATTTCCCTAAATGCAAAATCATCAATATATATATAAGATATATATAATCAATAATAACTCCTAAACAAGTAACAAAAGTAAAAATTGGCATAAAATATTTTGCCAATGAAAATTTTAGCACAAAAATTTTTCTACCAGCGAAAAAAATTTCACTTGATTTCTTTACCTAATAAAATAAAATGTGATAAAAACCACCTGATTCGTTCTTGACGAAATATTAACAAACTTTATCACTTACCTTATAATCAAGATTTATTACTAACCTAAAATCTCAATTAGAAACCAGAGGCATCAATCCCAGAAAGAAAAAAGAAAATATTAACCAATTGCCGCAAAAGTAGGCCCATCTTTCAGCACCCACTTCCCCCTTACTCTAACCAACTTTCCCCACTATTCCATACCTGTGTTCTCAATTTCAATTATCTTCTTCAGAAGAGCTTAAAAGCCCATGGCTGTTTTTTCCGAAGAAAACAAAGGAAAAATATCAGCGAATGCAACATTGGTCAAGACCATGCAGGAGAAAAACCACAAAAGAGGAAATGTCTTTGCTAAGAAGATTGGTGCTATAATCTCTAATGCATGTGGCAGCAGAAGGAAAGCACAGCAAATGTGTATTTACAATAGCAAGAAACCAAAGGAATGCATGGAACAAAAGGGGACATCAATTTCTCAAGAGAATCATGAACTTGTATTGACAAAGTCTCATTCATGTGGTGCAAATCGAGTGAGCAAAGTTCGTGCAAGTGGCAGTAGACGAAAGGGAAGTGGAAGAAAAAGCAAGAAACAATCTTGTAAGACTACTAAACGACGTTTGATTGTGACGTTGGGGATTTCAGGGATCTTAAAGAGCACTGGTTTTAGTTTGAGGAAATGGAAGGCCATTAAAAGTAGCCATGCTAATGGCAGTAAAGGCTTGGGTATGAAGCCTTTTTATGGGAAGATTAAAAGGGCTAAGCTCAGGCTAAAAATAGAGGTGAGACAGGGAGAGAAGACAAACAAGCATGAAGAGAAAGAATGTGAAGCAGAAGAGGATAATGGAGAGGTGGAACTATGCAAGAAGAGGATACTAATGGGAGAAAGGTGCAGAACATTGAATATATCAGGTGCCCTTCACTACGATAAAGAAGGAATTCTCTTACCAGAAGATTTTCTTCCAAGCGAAGAACCATAGACACTGCTGTAGCTTAAGTTATGATTTTACATAACTAGAAGAGTCCATCGTCGTACTACTGGTTTTTGAGCATTGTATACATTCCTCCATTGCTCTGCTACTTTGATGATGTGTTCCTTTTTTCGGTATTTTCTTTGTTCTGCAACCTGTCCTTTGCAAAAAGAGTAGAAACTTTATGGCTTATGGCTTAACAGGAGAAATATATGAATCTTGTGTTCTTAAATATCATTTATGGCATAACGATATGAAATTTCAAAGGGCCCCCTAGCTCCCAAAATTTAATACAACGTGCAATTATTCAATTTTCAGTTAGAAGAACAAACCGTTCTGGAGACAACAGCAAGCAGTGGCAAGAGAAGCTCACAAAATTTTGATTCCAACCCCTTGCCATTAACTTTGAGAATCTAATTGCAGCCGAAAGCATGAGCTGCTGCAGAAATCAGCATAACTCCCCCTGTACAATGTACTGTTTTTCTTCAAACATAAAATTTCCCTGGATTTCAGAAAGGAAAATGCTGAAGTGCTTTTTTGTCTGTAACTTTGTGCATTACATATTTTATTTTTATTTTTTAATTTTCCTCAGTGAATTTCTTGATCTAAACATGGCATTAAGAAAAAGAAGTGGAGGGACACAAATCATATATAATAACTTCAGAATAACATACCCAACACCTCCCAGTTTGGTCCATCATCGAGTACCCTACAGTAATTTAGTAACTGAAAGCAACACTTCAGAACCAAGCTACATTCCATTCATCCAAAAGAAGTAGCTGGTAAAAACAGCAACTGCCATCATAAACCCTCCTCACAACTTGAGAGCTTCAACCCCAGAGATGCCCGGAGCCTGTTTTGTTCTGCAATCTCGGAATCTGGATGATCTGTCCCATCATCTTTCTTGGCCTTCTTCTCTTTCTTCTTTTTTGGCTCATCCCGAGCATCCTCAGGCTCCTCCGCACACCTTTTAGGACTGGTGGTATGATGCCTTCTGCGACGATCATCACCATCACGATCTTTGCGATCTCGACTTCTACTTCGGCTCCTTGAATGGCTCCTCCTCCTCCCACGGTCCTTATCTCGTCGATCGCGCTTCCTGCCTTCTCTATCTCTCTCCCGATCTCTCTCACGTCCATAATCCTTGTCGTCTCTTAGGCGATGCCAATCCCTATCTCGTTCTCTGTCTCTATCACGTCCTCTTCCACGATCTCAATCATAATCTCTGCCGCAGTCCCGATCTCTGTCATAATCTCCATCCCGTTCATAATCCCGATCCCTGAAAGTGCATACAAAGGCTCAGCTCAACTCAATTCACGTGGCACAGTCCAAATTCATAATAGTTCTGTACCTAAATTTATTTTTTGTCGAAATTTGAAAGCAGAAGAGTACTCCTAATCTTATCCAGGCAATTTTCCTAAACAAAATATGATGCAGTTACAGTTTTTGTTTGGTTTTGGGAGAGCAAAATTGAAATTCCTTTCTAGGACCAAAAACACCCAAGCGTTACATAGTTGATCGTAAATGAATTTAGTATAGGTTTCAGGCCCATTAGGGATCAGCATCATATTTCCCAAGGATCAAATGTACATAAATAGAAATAACAGGCACCCTAAGCTAGTAAATATTTGACATCATCAACAAAGTCTGATTAGTTGACCTCTAAACATAGTTTCTTCAAAAGAAATATATATATATGCGTATGCGTGTATGTATTAATGGTAACAGGAAAAGGAGAAACCACAACAAAGCAATCAAAGGAAACAAAATCATGCAGAGAATTCAACTATTTCACAGAGTTCAATGTATGATCCACCATACTTCTCAGCTGCACACTGCGAGTGCAGAGAAACCTGGCAGGATCACAATATTTTAATCTAGGATGCTGTTTAAAGCCACTTAGGGCTTGAAATGCCAAGGTGGTCAGGCAATCACCATAAAACTGAAGTGTGAGACAATTATGTATTTGGTTCAAAAAACAGCTTCCAAATCAACTATAACTTGCACGGAAAAAGAGAGAATATAGGGAAGAATCCCAATGCAATATTTGGCACTATATTGGGGGGGTGACTTTATTCATCATAAATGAAACAAAACATTGTAAAATCCTTTTGGTTTTTTCTTGTTAATTTCTCACATGTACAAGTCAAAGCTACAACCAATAGGGTGAAGGTCGTGTGTTTACAGAAACTCTAGAGACAGTTCGGGAACTTCTTTGAAGGACCTATGTTAAGTAAAGGGGGAAAAGCACTGCAAGTAAGGGAAGGAAGGGATAGTCAATGGACAGCCTACCAAACAACGAAAACGGAGGGAGCAAGTCATTTAAGTTTGCTGGGAAAAGAACTATCATAATATTGTTCTTCAAGTGACATATCGGACACCAAAACTTCTTATTGGTTGAATCAATTTTGCAAAAGACATATCCCACTTTTTCCAATTTTTTCAGAAAGGCCCTAATCATTACCACACACACACACACACATGTTTGCATTTCTTATCATTATATGTTTTTATATATAACTTCATTCACATTCTAATCACTACAGCAGTAAAAGGTATATATTTCCATCTACCAAATACCACTCGTCCAACTAATATAAATACCTTTCAATTAATACCTTAATGCAATAACATATGATAATATAAACCTTGATGTGGCAACTGACCAAAGAAAATCTTACATGAAAAGACATCTGCGATAAAGTATTCTTCTCCAGAAATGAAGCCAAATGCATTCTATTCATGGAATGAAATCAATGCATTTCTCTGAAAATAAATCACGTTGACCACTTCCAAACAAAATCAAACAAACTTTGATTCTACACATTCTCCCATTCAACCCCCAACATAAATTTTCCAAAGATATGTTCCCCCCAAAACACCCTAAAATGATGCCAAAGATATCCATACCTTCTTGCTGCATGATAGTCGCAGAAAATGAATTACATCTAACAGTTAACCCAATTCACCAAAATAAACTACTCATAGGAGGTAAAACAGCTTTTTGGTCGCTGTAACTACAATCTCAAACATCGTCACCCTCTATTAAACCCTTCTAATGCCAATTCAAAAGTTGGCATTGAATAATGAATAAATAATCTAGACTAAACAATCATACATGTTATAAGCATGACATAATGTAATATTATCATATAAAAACAATAATAATATTGACATGTCAAGTGCTGACACTTGCCATAATCAACAGGTATTTAATAGCAGCTGATGTTTTGAAAAAATTCATATAGGTGTTAATGAGAAACTAAGTTTAAGCCAGTTTGAACAAATAACAAAGTGCTCATCCATCATAAACCAAATGCAATATGGCCAATTTATATGCAGAATATAGGTCATCTAAGAATGTTACGAGAAATATTCAAAAGGGAAGAACCACACAACTCACAGAGAAAACTCAAATGACTGAAATTAGAAGGGCATGATGAAGATGCATATGGTAAAAGACACACCTGTATCTGTGACTATCACGTTTCCTATCTTGATCTTTTTCCCTAGTTGGACTTCGTGCTCGGTAGTAATCCTGTTTGGCAAGAATATACAAATAACAGAAAGTCACGAAATAAGCAAGTAAAAAGCAAAATAAAAGTATGATTGCATAGGTAGATCATTAGACCTTGTCAATGCCATCGGAATCTAAACCATCTGCAAGTTGTTCATCTTCATCTTTTTCTTCCTCCTCTTCAAAATCATCTTCAAGGGCACTTCTTCGAGATTCTAGAGAACTGATTGCTTCAAGAGTCCATCTTAGAGCACCAAAATAAGCAGATGTAAGAACTTACGCGAAGACACAATGACCATAGTTTAAAATCACAAGGGAGACAACCAAAGGGAAGGAAAAAGACAGATAATACATGAAGAAGACAATGACAGTTAAAACAATAATCCACAAATCAGAATACTTAAAGGTATTCAAAATGAAGATGCGCCAACATGTTCTACAGACCAAAGGAGATTCAATAATCATTCACCTACCAGGGAGAAAAAAGAGGAGGAAAAAAGGATGTCCAGTTCGAAAATACTGTAACAATAGTAATTATTATTAAAAACTGAAAAAAAATAAAATAAATAAAATAAACTGCTTCTCCTATTCTCAATAACCAACCGAATTTGCTAATGTGGTCTTACTACTGACTACAAAACGTTTGGGAAACTGCTGACACCAGTATTGACTTTGAATAGAACACACTTTAACAGTTGACATATATTGGGACACGCACCGCCAAGAGAGTATAGAGCTTTTTCTAAGAAAATCACGAACTACAAATTATTAAGCAATAAAGAGTATTATTCTATTCTGTCAATCAAACAGCCATACTCAATAATCATTTTTCACATAAAAGCTTATTATTCTTGTTAAGTTTTCTCATCCATCATAATCAAGTTGAAGAAAAAAGTTCTCAATTCATTTATAACTAAAACCTTTTATAGGGGTTCCACAAGCTTACGGATAATTGAAAGAGGAAAACGTTAAGTCCAAAACTAATGTTTTAGCATGAGCTGATACAACTTCTCAACAGGAAAATGGGGCAACCAGAAACTATGTAATTGCATAAATATATGTGATCACGAGTGTTGTGCTAGGTAAAGAGAAAAGAAAAGGAGAAAGAATACCGATTGCAGCAGCAACTTGTCCAGCAACAGGTTTCAGTACCTTTTTTTGATTCGTGGGAAAGCGATATCACAAGAGTAATCTTTCGCCAAAAGCTCATTGATAAACTGATCAACATGTGTCAATGTGAAATCTGTTACAATTCGAACAAGGAAAATAAAGGTTAGCGTGACACAACAAATATAAGGCCTCATAATTAAAGGAATTAGGAGATAAGAATTTCAATTCAAATTCAACTCCGTAATTGACATATAAGAATTTCAAATTAAATTCAAATCCGTAATTGACATTCTTACTTCCGTCATTTAGCTTGCGCCTCAGCTTTCTATAATCGTTGTACAATGGCTCTAGGTAACAATACACATCAATGTCCGTCCCTGTGAGTCGTAAATAAAAGGCCCCAAGCACGCGTACATATCTGAAAGAAAAGGCCGCATCAACTTAGTAAAAAATATTGCAGTTTTGCTATGACACATAAAATGGAAATATAAGCGACATAGAAAATTTATCTCAGGAAATACCTATTGAAGAAAGAAAAGTGAAACAGAATCTGACCCAGATAGAGTTAGATATATGAAAAGTAGATACGTCCGACTGAATTTAAATTTGAAAAGATTTTTCATCAATTATCAATGCATAAGCTCCACTAAGTGAATTCCAAAACTCGTTGCCAAAAGTGCTCAAACTGGACATGCATTTTCCTTTCACCAAGTTCAATATGTCCATTTTAACAAAGTATGTTACTAGCATCCAAATAATGAATCCAAATGTTTAGCATCGAGGAATTGAAGACGCCACCAGAATTGATAGCACTCCAGGAAAATTTGAACAGGATTTTTAAATCAAATTTGACTCCTTGTGTTGTATGCTATAAATCCAAACAAATTAGACATACTATTGGGTACAGAGAAATTGAAGCCACAGAATGGGAATTGGACACGCCTACATATCGAATTCGCAGAAATTTATAAACTGATACTATAATATAAAAGGGAGGGACAAGGAACTGAATCGAATATCAAATGGAATTACTTGTACTCGGGATTTTTTATGAACTCGACAACAATTTCCCTGTCAGGCTGAATCTGGAGCATCTTCATAACTAGGCACATGAAAGGGGTGGGCTTGCGGTTGCCACCATAGGTGCCGCCGAGGTGGTCGAGCTCCATGGCCTTGCCTACCAGCGTCTCGGCCGTCAGCCCGAAGCATTGCTCCTTCCAGTACGTGTGCTGATATATCTTAGTCCTCAAAATCTTCTCCACCAAGTTTTGGGGGTTCGTACCCCTTATGCTCTTCGCCAACGAGTCTGTTCGATTCGCCATGAGAGAGATTTCAGACAGGAAGGAGAGAGACCAGTGAAATTAAATGAAGAGCTTAGGCAGCGAAGAGGTCCAAGACCTAAACCCCAAATGCAAAATTTTTTAGGCAAAATTGCATTTTTAGTCCCACAGGATAGGGTGGATTGCATTGTTAGTCCCACACTTTACAAAAATTTAGAAAACGTCCCAAAATTCAAAAAACGTTGTAAACTTAGTCCCAAGACCCAAATTCCGTCAATAATTAACGGAGGACGTTTGTTAACAGAATTTGGTGGCAAAATTTATCACATGAACAGCACGTGAGGTGAGATAAATATACGTCAAACCCAGCTAAAACATTAAATCCCCAATCTTCCCCCCACCAAACCCTAATTTCTTCTTCCTCAACAATCAATTCTAAATTTCGCGCAAAAATTTCATTTTTCCTGCAAATTGATGTCCGAGCTAGGAGGTATAAACTGTTTCTGTGGAAATTTGGCAAGAGTTCGAACAAGTTAGACGAAAGAGAACCCTGGAAGGCGTTTTCTTTCATGTGCGAATAGAGATGGAGGATGCCGTTTTTTTGAGTGGGAGGATAGGCCGTTGTGTGCAAGATTGAGAGTCATAATTCCTGGGCTCTTGCGCCGATTGAATGCACTGGAGAAAGAAAATGCAAGACTCGTAAGAAGGAATGAAATCTATAAGGTATTTATCATTGCCTTGTTGGTTGTAATGCTGTTGATTTTGCTTCGCTCATAGGTGGGGAAAATGAAGTACATAGAGGCAGTGTTATGTTGGAAGGAGCCTGTATTTTCTTTTGATAAGGTGGAGCTTGCTCCCCTATTTTATATTTTGCTTAGGAAGAAGAGGTTGGTACTGTATTTCTGGTTTGGAGCTTGTAGGTGTAGGAATGCAGTTGTACATGTAGCTCCTTATTTTGAATTGTAAAAGATTGTGTTATTAATGGAAAATGGAGGTATTTTTTGTATATTAGTGTAATTTGTAAATTGATTTTTCCATCATGGGAGTTAGTTTTTTTCCAAGAACATTGGTGCAATGTTGTGTTGGTTTTTTTTTTCAGGAAAATTGGTGCAATGTTGTGTTGGTTTTTTTTCCAGGAACATTGGTGCAATGTTGTGTCCCAAATAGAGGGGCAGCCTGTATTCCCATGAAACCAGAACATTTACAAAAAGTTGATTCCCATTTCATCACTATCAATCCAATCCTATTCAAAACATCATTAACTCAACCACTTGCAGCAAACCTGGGCACAATTGCAGCTTGAGTTTTCATAAGTTAATGAAACAAATTATACATAAAGGCAGCCTGCATTTTCATGAAAGAAATAGCACTTATCAATCCAATCCTATACACTAATCAAAGGGAAAAACTTGCAGTAAACCGGGGCACAATTACTATCATTATTTTCACAAATTAATGAAACAAAATTTACATAAAGGCAGCCTGCATTTCCATGAAAGAAATAGCACTTATCAATCCAATCTATTCAAAATATCATCAACTCAACTTTAACTTTAACACTAAACAACAAGAAAACTTGCAGCTTGTATTTTCACAAATTAATGAGACAAAAAATACATAAAGGCAGTTGCATTTCCATGAAAGAAATAGCACCAAAACATTCACAATTCCCATTTCATCACTATTAATCCAAAAAATATACATAAGGCAGCCTGCGTTTCCAATCCTATTCAAAACATCATCAATTCTACTTCAGTCTAAACCTTGTATTTCCATTAAAAAAGTGCTTCACCATCAAGCTCGAACATGAAAGACATGCAAAAATATTGTGTTCCAATACACAATCCAAAACAAGCAAAAAACAATGAGTTATCATTCAAGCTAGCTACAGCTTTTGCTTTTTAGCCTTGGATTTTTTAGCACTCTTACTCCCACTCCCACTTCCACTTGAAGATGCAACTGCCGTACTTAAGTTTGACATA
Organism: Handroanthus guayacan; assembly: GCA_014898755.1. NCBI lineage: Eukaryota > Viridiplantae > Streptophyta > Magnoliopsida > Lamiales > Bignoniaceae > Handroanthus > Handroanthus guayacan. Next base: position 854,173 of record JACFYI010003308.1, on the reverse strand, counting down.
GTAACAAACTTCTTTCCACCTCTCACAAATACAGGTACATTCCCTATACTTGTGCTCACTTGTGAACTAACACAACTCCATATTTGTGAAAATGGTGGGTGGTCCTGTGAAAATGGTGGAGGTGCTCTGATATTTACTATTCCTTGCATTGGAGGATTATGAGTTGGTGTTGGGACAAATAGGAAAGCTGGATTTGTAGCTTCAGAACCCACAGATTGTGTTAGTTCTTCAACTCCACCTGCTACAACTCCTTGATAAGCTTCCTTGTTCTTGTTCTTGTTCTTTGTCCCCTGTCAAAATTAGAAAAATCATATTAGAATAGATAAAAACACAAAGCATTATTCAATAGATTAAAACATAGAGTTAAATACTTTTTACCCCCCTGTATTATGAAAAAAGGTAAGATTACCCCCTGAATTTATCAAATTGTATAAAAAGTCCCTGTATTATTCTTGAATGATACACTCGCCCCAATAATTTATTATCTATTTTCAGATTTAAGAAATGTCAAAAATGCCCTTTTTTAAATATTAACAGATGCTGCACAACCCTAGAAGCGAAATACACTCTGCAGAATCCCCTTTCCCGTCTTCAAATCTCCCAAAGAGCGAAACACTAGATACTTTGTGAAAAATCTGAGAATACTCGAAAAATTTGACTTGACATTGTAGTTATTTCGTAAAAAATTAGTGAGCGGACGTTTTGGTGCATCTATTGATCTGAAGATTTTGCAATGGGGTTGAAAGGATTTGCGATGTGAGCGGACTTAGTTCGAAGGGTTAGAGTACTGTTCGGGTGTTTCATTCAAAACATTCAAGTGGGTTGTTCAAAGTGGGGTGCTGTTTGCGAACCAGGTATGTTTTGGCTTTTTCGAAAAAAAGAATTTTTTTGTATTTCTTTCTTTTTTTGGATACTGAAACATGGGTATGTTCTGTAATGTTAGGGTTTTTGAAATGTTTTCTGTATTTCGAACTGAGATTATGTTAGGGTTTTTGAGTTAAGATATTTGAAATGTTATTTTCTGTATTTCAAATGGAGGCATGATTATGTTAGGGTTTTCGAATTGTGGGTGTATATGATATGTTTGATGGTTACCTTTTGTTGCCTTTTAAATACTGAACATGATTTTTTTCTTATTGTTGTTGTGGACCTATATGTCTCATGTAAAGTTATTTGTTTTTTCTTTTTTGCTGTTTTTTAGTGTGTATATGATATGTTGGATGGTTGTTTTTTTGCTGTTTTCTAGTGTGTA
>JACFYI010003308.1:816929-832879 GCA_014898755.1 Handroanthus guayacan | reverse complement strand
AAAAAAAAGAACAACTGAAAATTGACAAATTATGGACTTTTACATTCACAAAGCCTCGTTCCATTAAATTTCAACGAAAAATTCCCCACTTGTATTAGAAAAATTACATTACATGTATATTTAAATTATAACTAAGTATAGATATATACATAGCCATATATAAACAAGCTCCGTGATCTTTTACAGCAATGACTGGTCTCACATGAATTGGAATAAAGTCGTGGAATTCTAACTGCTTTTCCTTCACTTTTATAATGTTGTTGTCCAAAATGTCATCATGCAAAAGTTCGTGTATTTGGTTAGTTTTTGTTTGCTCTTTTTTGTCTATTTCTAAAGGCTAAAGCAATTGTCATCTATTGTGGGACGAATTCATAATGGTGAAGAGTTGGCAGGTTTAGGATTCTAATCTCTAGTGGTAAGAGATGCACTTAAACTGTTCAGGATGATTAACTTTATGAGGGAGACAATTCATTGTATTATTAATAGAACAATTTATTACATTATTAAATTAATACATTCCGTTGTCATTATAGTCGAAATCAATTCAAATATAATAAACAACAAATAAACATTTAAGCCTGCTAGAGTTCAACCAAGTCAAGCCGAGCCAAGCTGAGCTTAGGTAAAATTGTCAAGCTCAAGTTCAAACATGAAACATATGTATTAGGCATGAGGTCGATGAGTCTATTTTGTTTGACTCGAGCTTGGTTTGACAACTCAATTAAGCTCAAATTTTCAAATAATAGTACAGCTCGAGCTTGAGACCAGGCTTAAATGTATGAATTTAATAAATTATTATACATAATTTAATTATTTTTTATTCAAAATTATAATATGCTTTCTTGCCTTGACAAACTTCTCAGATAACTTATCAATATTTGTCAATTCATCAAAATCGCAATTTAAGTGCATATCCAGTCCTTGAAGGAGAAAAAAAATCTAGAATCACTCTCGAATCTCTTGAGAAATTAAATAAACACAAGTCATTGGATTCATTTGAGAGAGGGAAAAGGGAGAAATGTAAGAGGAAATAAAAAAAAAAAAAAAAAAAAAGTAGTAGTATTATAGAAATAGTTCAAAATTTGGGGATGGAATGGAAGTGTTGTAGTATTGGATTTGAATTTGGAAAGAGGCATGGACTTCTCAATTTTCAGCCCCTTTTTCTTTATTTTTTCTTTTTTAATGATAGATTGTTTGGGGACAAACTTTTAATTTTACGAGAACAATATTTAAAAATATCGCATATTAATAGTCATTTTGAAAAACTACCCCAGCTGCCCTCATCTTGGCTCCATCACTGTTTTGGACTGCAAATTAAGTTGAATTAGGAAGTCTTCCAAACGTACATATGTATGTACATATATATATATATGTAATTCATTTCTAAATATTCTTTTTTTAATAAGGTCTCAACGCCTCATGACGTTTGACATAAATACAAAAACATTCCACGTAGTTTGAAAAATTACAGTTATACGCCTATTATAAAAACTTAAGAAAATTTATGTAGCATTATAATTAAACCCCTTGAAATCTAACATGAAATATTACAAGTACTATATCCTCAATCAGGGGAGATTTAAATATAAATATAATACAAATTCTGTTAAATTTTTTATCAATTAAACTAACAATAAATTGTATTATCGTAACTTTTTAAAACATAAGACATGTTCGTAATAATCACGGAGGAAATAATGCGGTCATTGTCTTTTTCAATTACTTGACTAAGTTAGGTGGAAGACTGAAATAGTTTGACACTGTAGCAAATGAGGCATGTGCGGCGTGACAACGGAAGTAAAAACGTGGATAATTTTGGTTGATTAAGGATGATTTGAACCTAATTAATGATCCATGCGTAATTATGTGTCAATAGTCATGTCATGAAAAGTAGATATTGAAGAAACATGTACCAAAGCAAAGATTTCATTTTACTAAATTCATTATTCATGTGCGGTGCGGTCAACAAAAGGTTGGCAAATCTTTGGACTTCTTTCCTTGAGTTTCTAACAAGAATATAAAATTATGATGTTGGCATATGGTCTTCATTCTGAAGTTGTGACAGAGGCTTTTAAGTTTCACGAGTATCCAAAGCTCCTTTTAACTTTTAATGATTTAATTTTATAAATTTAACTGACATTTTTAGAAGATTACATTTTTTCTTAAAAAAAAAAAAATCTATCAAAAATTGCCAAATTATGAATAATATTAAAATATTTTTATTGACTCATAATAACAATTAATATAAAGATATAATAGAAATGACTAGGAAATATCTCATAACCATAAAATTATAAATTCGATACCCACTTAATGCTTATGGGCTTTCTTTTACCGCATGGTAGTTTTATATTCTACTAAATAGTAGTTTATTTATATTTATTAATATATTTAATATTTGAAATGTATTGTAGTATTTATATTAGGACAAGATCTCCTATTCCAAACAGTATTTCATCTTTTATTTTATATATTTAAATACATGTTATGTGTACTGTATTTATTATTAAATATTATTATAAGAAAATATGTAATACACGTGGTATGTAATAAAAAATATGGAATATGAGATGAAACACTATTTAAAATAGAAGCTTCTGTAAAATCCCATTTATATTGGTGTACTGACGATATCTCAATTGAATGTAAATAATTTTAAAAAAATAAATAAATAAGTAAATAGAAATAAAAAGTGAATAATGTTTATAAACCTAAATAAGAGTGAAGCTAATAAGTGTCACCGCACCTAAGGTTCAAGGTACAAAACAGTTGGTGCATCCTTTTATAGTGAGCCGCCGAACACGTGATTATTGGCATAGTGTCGCGTCATCTCCTCATTGGTGTTAAATCACATCAAATTTTGGTGTTTCCAGATTTGGGTTGTTGCCCGGCTTTTCCCTCCCCGAATGGCGAATGCCACGTTCTCACTGCCCGCGTTTCCACATTACTTTCCTCTTTAGGGTTAAGATTAAAGGATCCTTTTGAGCAATTAAAATTTTGACTTTATTTTAGAAAATTAATTTAATTATTTACCTTATATTTTTATTGTATTAAATATTATGAATTGAATGCTATGTGGCTTAAGTAATTCTCGAAATGGCACGTTAATTTTTTTTATTGATGAGCTTCTTTTTTCTTTTCTTTCTTTTTTTTTTTTTTGGATGAATTCCTTATTGATAAGTTGGATTGAAGGTTAATATATTTATCAAAAAAACTGAATTATTCTCCCTTATTTCATTTTAAGTTGAAGTTATAAGTTCGAACACTACAAAATAATTAAATTTTAGCAACTGAAAAATTAACTTTCGTAATGGAGGTATTAGTCAGTGATAAAAAAATTAACAGCTATAGTCTGAGAGATATATGCAGTTGGGTTCAATGAGTTTAATATAAAAATTATACTTGACCTAATGTAGAGGGGTTCAGAAAAACTTAAGTTATTGCGGCCGAAATATCTTTCCAAATCGAACGTTTATGATCGATTTGTTTCTAGTAGGTAGTTGAATTAGCAGTTTGCCGAGCCTTCAAATTTATATATTGCTTCAATTGAAAAATTACATTATATGGAAAAAATATACATACATTCAAACTTATAACTTGAAAGAAGAGGTGATGGGGAGAAACCTTTACGCAAGAGGAAAGTAAAGCGAATATGACATTCCTTTTCATAATTAGTGTAGTTATATATTTTGTAAAGATAAATAGCCATGGAGAGAGAATTGAAAAGTTGAAAAGTGTGGAATGCCCGGAAAGTTGAGTTTTCCATTTACAATGTTAAAACAGAAGAGAAGTATACACATAAATAAAGAAAAAAATTGCAAACATGATATATCTAACGGGTGGTTAGACTATAAAGGAGGTTTATCATGTAAAGCCATTACCCGATCCAATACTAACGGGTTGTAAAATGATAAATTGTCATTATAAATAATATTTTTATAACTGACAAGTTTTAGACTAATCAGGTTGATTTGGATGGGTTTATGTATATCCCTCTTTGTAGTGAAAGTGGTAGCCATGCATTGACAAAAACTTAACGAGGTGAAAACATCATTTATCGCTATCTACATTATGTCAAAATATCCATAACGTTATACGTTATTTTAGATTTTTCACAACCTTTTTCTAAAATTATGCATTATTGTCATAGTAAAAAAGTAATAAATAACTTTCCTTCATTACTATTTTATATTGATATCAACTTTTTATCGGGGTTGATATCGGGGTAATTCGTCAAACTTCTTGTAATGAGAATTTTTTTACCTTTTCCTTTTTTTTTTGTTGTAATGAGAAGTTGATGCATCATGGATTAATAACTAGGTAGGACGTAATAATTCAATACTAATCCATCATACCTTTTATGATCACTCTGATTTGTCTTTTGTCATCGGAATTTTTAAATATATATTATTATTTAGAATGATAACTAAACGTAATTCTATCACAGCATTACTTCAATGATAAAATATATATTTTTTAAAATTTTAATTAGCCTTTTTTTTAAGAGAATTTTAATTAGCTTGGGACGTTCCAAAAACTTTAGAGAACAATAAATTCGAAATAAATATAGTATTAGAATCTACACGTGATATATTAACATAAGTTTTGACGAGTACTCCAATCTTTGAATTTATTGATGAGTCTGCTTAAATGGTAAAATGGAGTTCTATAATTAAAAGTTTATAAGTTCGATTTTCATCAATATGTGGACATTTTTTTATTACATAATAGTACTGAGAATTTTTATACTACATAATAATTTTTAAGGTTCTTATTATTAGTTGTTGTATATGACCTTTGAATATTATTAATCTGTTGATGTAAGATCAATTGAATGTCAAAAATTGTTATCTTAGATACCATATTGATTTCAAAAGTTTTGAATTCTGGGGTCTTACCCTTTTCAATAAATGATTTATAATTCGTTATAAAGCAAATTGTGCATTCAAATATGGATAGAGGAGGTGGCATTATTTTGGATAAATGTAACATTTTTTTGTCATTTGAGAAAGACTTCACTAGTCAGCAAATTCATTAAGATACGAAGAAACAGGGTATGGCAATTGAGTGTCATCATCTTCTTCTTCACAGTACTTTGAGAGTGGATTGAACCATTGACTTCTCCGTAAAGAGAATTTTAAGAGAAGATCAATATCATTTCACCAAAGGTATTTAACCTTTTTGTAAAAGGAATTTTAAGAGAAGGTCGATATTATGTTTTTTTTTTTTTTTTTTTTTTCTGAAGGAGAAGGTCGATATTGCTTTACTCAAGGTATCTCGGCATTTCCTTAAAATCACAAATCAAATGAAGGAGCATGAGTAATAATATTTTGACGTTATTATTCATTATTTGCGAATTTTTGTTTGTTTGTTGCAAAAATTATCAATAATTTTAATCATTACATTAAGACATTATCAATAATGCAACGACATTTGAAATCAATATTGGTTCAATAACTGAAAAAACAAATGTCCAAAATTTTATACGGTAAAAAAAATGCTCTTATATTAGTGAAAATTAACCTAATAACAACCCCCCGCCCCCCAATCACACTTTTGTAACCAGTGTAATTTGAAACTCTACTGGAATCAACAGGTTTGATTGAGAAACGACGGACTCTCCTGGCTAGTTGGATGACAAAAATTGTTACCGTTCCGACCGTTGCAAACAAATTAAAGAACGTTTTTTTTGTTTAGTCGGCTTTCATTTTTATATGTTTTGTTTAATTTTGTGTTTAATTGAATTGATTATTGTGATTAATATTTTGAATATTTTGGTGGAATACAACTTCTGAAAAGTATTGCAGTAAATAGTTATAATTTATAATTATTTGAATTTTTTTATATTATTTATAATTATAAATATGTTATCCTTAATTACACAACAATTATAAATCATACAGTTAAATAGGTTGAACAGGTCGAATCTATAATTACTATAATTATCGATTCTATTATTGATCCATTTTTAAAACATTGATTATAACACCTTGTAATTATGGTTTCAGATCTTCAACAATATCCTTCTATAGAATTTTATACCCTGATAAGCGGTATATCGAGGCTTTTAACACTAATAAAACTATCTAGTGTAAAATTGTAATCACCTTCATCGTCATCAAATTTATTTTTTGTGGGGCATTTGTTGAATCGATAAGGTCTTTAAATATTTTATAAATTGTCATAAAATATTTGATATTATTTTATTAAAAAAAGAATTTATAAACTCTTATAATAAAATGTTCATCACATTATTACCTTTTTCAGAAAAATAAGAAATTCTTAACTTATTTTTAAAATTTTCAAAAATTTATTTAATTTAACTATCAAAAGAAAAGTTTCTTTAAGTTAAATCATACTACTTGCAAAATTGTCATTATTAAAATCTCAAGCACCAAAAAAATTGATTTTATAGGAATACTTCAAAATCCCTTTTTTTTTTAAAAAAAAAAAAGATTTTGCATCTTATAGATATCAAAAATAATTTATAAAATATAAAAAATAATAAAAAATTTTAAATAGATTTAACCAGACTTCCTTTAAATGAAAAGATACACTTCTATAATTTGTCCTTCACATTCGCTATTTGAATAAAATCATAGGACAAATGTAAAATTATTCGGATGTGAGTCATGTGACCGTATGAGACACGGGCAAGACACAATATCATAGACGCTCTATCTATTAATTTAGCATATGGAAACTATGGAAAAACACTATCCGATGTCTTCTTTGAAAAAAAAATATATAGGTATTAATAATTAGTTTGACACGGCAAGATATTTATCACAGAAATATTTATTTATCTTTTTTAGGAAGAATGAACAAATTATCAAAAAAAAAAAATATGGCACGGCAAGAAAAAGTTGTTGGACTGATGCCGACCGTCAAATGTATGATCTAGAGCGGTCTTGGGCCCACCGGGATATGGGCCATCTGTAGAAACAAATAATTATAATTATTGTCTTAAGACATCAAAATTTTGACACGTGCTTTAAAGCAGACGTGGGTCCTAATTAGTTGTTACTTTGGTCCCATTGCTTTATTTTTATTTTCTTTTATTTTTATTTATTTATTTATTTATTTTGGGTGGTCATAAGGCATTCAACCTCCTAGAATTTTCAGGTTTGATTTGTCTCTCATTATTAAACACTATATAAAATTTTATGTATTTTAGAATGTTTGTTAAAGAAATTAAAATTGGCAAATTTAGGATAAAAAGAATGCAACTACTTCTTTTCATACATTAGAGATGCTTAAATTTTAACCACAATAATAGTAAAAATTTCAAACAAGACTATTATAAAATAAAAAATTAGCCTTGTACGTTAATAAAAATTGAACTTATTATTCCTGAGATAATGAGACCTCATGTTATTACTGGAACAACGTGTCAATCGGTGCAACAATCACGTGTTTAATACGCGTAATAGTACATTTTAGAATGAAATAAAGTGAGAGAAAAATGATGTAATTTGGTCTTGGTACAGCTGAATAATTTCTTGCGACAGTGATATATCGCTGTCTATATTACTGAAGTTGAAAGTGGCAAGATTTTTGTGGTTGTAAATTGTAATTACAGGAAAGTATAGTTGAACAAAGTCTTGGAGGATGAGCAAATCAATTATTTTTCCGGCATCACCGTGTTGCCATTCAAAGTGTAGATATTTTGACTTTTATTATTCTGGAATTTTTTTATTTTTCATTTTTAACAAGCATTGTTATTTTCTGCCTTCTAACGTAAAATAGAGGTAATAATATAAATGTTGAACTAATATTCATGTTCAACTATCGTTATGTTGGACATTTGGCCCCAAAAACTACTATAAAAAAGAGCAAGGGACTGAAAAGAGAAGAAAAGGAATGTGAACATAATAATGTACAGTGGTTTAGTTATTGTCGTCTAAATATATAATGTGAAACAAAGATTTATAGTTGAAACTTTTATGCAGCCCAAAGTTTAAGACAAAAAAAAGTGCAAGAAAATTTAATGGTGTTGGACTCTCTGTCGATCGAATTTTGAATATTTATCAAACTTGAATACAATTTTGACGCCATCGTCCTTTGGATAAAGTGATATTGTCTCTCTCTTTCCACAAGGGGGTGCAGATTCAAGTCCCAACAGTAGCGTGTAGGTATTTATCTACTGTATAGTAGTATTTATTTATCGAATGATAGTTTAAGTATTTAAATTATGTTTAGTTACCTATTTGATCTTTAAAATGTATTTATATAACGATATTGATATATGTTTGAATATAATCAATTCTACCTAAAAAAATACGATTTTGACAAGTGAATATCTCATAGGTTATTGACTCAGGTTCGTTCATAGACTTATTTATCAAGTTCAGGTTCGAATGCCATTGATTCAACTGAAATGTAATCCATTACCAATCCTAATTGTCAATGACTTCTTTTGATATTTCTAGATCCAACGTATACATGTAAGAAAACATTTTTTTTTTTTTTAAACGAGATTTGGCTTGAGAATTGAGATTCGGTCTTTTTTGTTGGGCACCCTTTTATTACTTTTGCTTAGGCACCCTTCTATTACTTTTGAATTTGAGGCGGACTACTAGAACAGAAGGCTCTCGATATATTTCTAAATTTATTTGATATTTTTCTTTCATTTTCATATTGTAAATAAAGTTTTAGGAAGTTATATCCGAAATTTTTAATAAAACAAGGAATTTCGAATTTCGTTTTTTTAAGATATAACTAAACTCATTTATTTAACCATTTAAGATTTTTTTTAGTAAATTGTTACTATCTTTTTATAAGATTCAAAAGAATATTTGATGGAAAGACTTTAAAATCTTGTTCTTTAGAATTTCAAAAATAATCCCCATGTTTTTCTAATTCTAAGATATTATATTTGGCATGGACATGCTTATGAAGCCTAAATCACTATCTAATAAGGGGGTATTTTTTAACCAATGAATATAAATAATGATAAGTGTTAACATAGAAGGTCCGTCAGAATTAGAAGAATATGAGAGGATGTCTTCCTATTTTTCAATAATACAAGCAACGATAAATATTTTACCCATTTTAAATAGTATATTAAAGCTCATGTAAATAAAAAATATGGAAATACGTAACTATAGCTTCTCTTGTTCAAGGGTGTGTTGCAACTACTTGTAAAGAGCAGTTTTTAGTCTTGGGCTTTTTATTTTAAAGAGAAAAAAAAAACTAGAAGTAGCATTTATCAACTTCTATAGCTTCTGGGATTAATCCTTTGCTCAAGTGATATGAAAAATGATTTATCATGTTGACGATTTGCGTTCGAATCTCACCTAAAGTATATATATATTTTTATTTTCTCTATCGCCGTAAACTGAGAAAAATATGGAAAAATAGAAAAAACTTATGTACCTTCTTGATATTTTATACTTTTATTTTTAAACCTTGAGCTAACTTTTCGTTTCTCAAAAATCGTAAGCCTTTGCAAACACTGTCTCGAGCAATGCAACTTTTGTAATAAACAAACGTCATGATGTCATACTAGATTTCAGGTGTTCCAAACACCCTACGCCACGTATTCCAACTATTAACATTAAAATGCAATAATGTCATCAATTATTTTATAATTGTGTCATTAGAAGCAAATTACCAGTTTTCTTTCCCCTTTAGGAGAGATCCCACATGTGATAACAATTGATTTGGGATGGTCTCAGAAAATTACCAGATATAGTGTATTAGTGTCTCGAATAGACCCAACCATAAATCCTTTTTAAGTAACATAATTCATATTATAATCAATTAAGAAGCCTTTAGCCTGTTTCTTACTCTTTTGGTAAGTAGAGTTTTCCTAAATCAATCTTTTTAAAATTAAGAAATTGTTAGTGTATGGGCGTTTTAATATTAAATTTTTGCATTCCTTCATTGTCCAATTTGTTATTTCAAATTAACGTGAGAATGTGGTGGATTAGTGGATAAAATGCTAATTATATTTTACTTAACTCATTTTTATGGCCACAACCCCAGTACTTGCCAACTTATTACACCATTACATGCCTATATTATTTTATCTTTTCATGTCCTCATATAATTTCTATATTATTATCTTGCTACTCCATGTTTTTATAATATTTATCCCCACTACATTTCATTTGTGTCATGGAGGACTTTTTACACCTACAAATATGGGGTCATTTCCATTTTGCAAATCACTTGAAAAACACTTACAACATATACACATACAAAGAGAGTTTTCTAGTTGAAGAAGGATGTTCTTTTGGTGAAGTTTTAGACTTAACATTTAGTCCAGAGTTTGTTGAGTCATACGATGTTGTCGGGCTATTATATCTAGAGGGGACAAGTCAAGAGTATTACTCCTGGACCAGTGATAAATTATGGGCTTGAATCTCCTTAAAGAGAGCGACATATCCATGCCTCAGCCCCGAGTTTTATTTTGTAATTTTTCAACTGTAATTGTACTTTCGCCAACAAAAATTAACCCAACTAAACTTGTAGGCCAAGATGATAATTTTGAAGGTCATGTTTACAACTGATTAGGAAAAACACTAATGTGATTATTAGTTGCTGAAAGCTGATTTTAAGTGTTTAAAAACTTTACTTCTACTTTAAGTTCTCTAAAATTAATTAGTAATAATCTATAATCTTATAAACAGTCCTAAGACTGTTTATAAGATACTGTAAGTTATTCTCAATAAAAATAGGCAATTATAATTTTGAACATTATCACTTTTTGTCAGTTTACAGTGAAATTTGATTGTAACCAAACACTAAGTATTTTTTTTTATTATAATTTGATTTTTCCAACTTTTAGTTAAAATATGTGATTGTGCTTTTACATAATTCTAAATTAGTTGTAAAATATGAGAAATTGGCTATTCTCCGACAGATTAATAAATTTAATTTGACTACAAAAATTAATTGTTATAATTTAAATTCAAAAAATAAAAACCATGGTTTATAAGATGCACTAGATGTCGACTATGTTATGTTGGATACAAATGGTACCTACGGGCCCGATGATATAATAAACTTTGAAATATTAAAATACGAAAAACATGAAAATGATTATTTATGATATATATGATTATTTATTAACTAAATTAGGTTACAACTTAAAATTTATTGAGAAAATCAGCACTTGGTATTTCACTATTATTGATTAACCTAAATTTTATAAAATTAAGAAAAGTTTTGTTATTGCTTCCTAGAGTTGTTTTTTACTTTTTATTTTTTAAGTTTAGATATAATTTAATTGGCTTTGCCGACACATACATTAACATGCGAGACATTTTATTGTTAAACAAAAAAATAAAAAATAAAAAAAATAAAAAAAAAAGAAAGAAAGAAGAAGAAGAAGAAAGAAAGAAAAAAGAAGAAGAACAACACATGACATTTTCTGAAGGCGTCCACGTATCTTGGACTTTTGTGTGTTACTTTTTCTTTTTCTCTATTTTTTTTTTCCTTATTTTTTTTCAGTGTCACGTTTCATTAGTTTCCTCACCAATTTTATTTTTGAGTAATAAATAATGGGAAGTACTACCATTAGCAATCTATTTATGGAAATTGACTTATGACTATTACTTTCTCCACACTTTTAAGAGTGACAAAAAAAAAAAAAAAAGAAAAAAGAAAAAATATATTTGATTTTGAGAAACAAAAATTCATATTTAATTAATTTGGAATCTAACTAAACACTCCCATATAATAGTGTTATTATTTTTTTCAAATTTTTTTCTTATTTTAAAATTGATCGAATCGCTACTTCAACTTTCGCCTCTAATTTATGGGACACAAATCTAAAGTCCCTTTTTTTTTTCTCCCAAGAGCTTTTGGAGATCACATGGCGTATGCAAGAGTTTTTACTTTTTAAAAAGTAAAAAATTATAGATAAAACTACTCTAAGAATCTAGGGTTTTGGAAATAAAAATTAAAAATATAAAAAAAATTTAGAAGTTACAAAATGGCTCCTTTAAATTCTTAATCTTTTTTATGCTTTAAAAAATAAAAAGTAGAAGTATTACTTTTATAAACTCTTTTCACTCAAAATTCATGTAAACGGTGAAGTGCTTTGCCAAAGTATTATTACTATTTTTTTTTCTAGAAATCGTCTTCAAGCTGATTTGAACATTCGTAATTTCAAGCTTATCTTAATTGAGATTAGGTTGCAGCACAAAGAGTCTTCGATTAAGTGACGTTGCCAGCTCTAGAATTACAATTCCGCACAATTGAGCTTGACAATTGAATTATTCTAAAGACTTGTCCATAAAAAATATAAATATAGTCCTTAAATAATGTAAGCATGGATGTTATTGTCATTTAGCGGGGAGCAGCATGCCATGGGCAGAAAATACGTTCGAGCACCGCCAAACAATTTCTACACGTACTCCTTACACGTCTCTGTTACTCTGTGTGCCATCTTCTTTCCTTCTTCTTTCCTTGTCCTCGCTTTAAAATGACGTCCAAACAGAGCACCAAGCTATGGATTTTAATGCTTCTCACCTTTTCTCTCTCGCCATCAAAGCTCAAACCGTCGGAATTCCCTCATTTCCGGTGACTAAAGGCGTCTTTTCGACGATTGTTGGTTTCCCTGACTGGTGACGCCCACTTTCACTTCCAAATCAAGGTCCATGATTACAGTGTACATTTTAATTGCATTTTTCTCCTCCTGGGTTTTCCAATTTTGGTCCATAGTTTTTAAATCTGTACAAGTTTAGTTTTATTTGGTTGGTCGTGTAGATTTACCGAAAACTGAAGATAAGGGGAGAGAACTTGTTCCTGTGCTGTCTGTTTCATTTATATCTTTTTGCTGTATATTTATCAGTATTTATTGTTTCTCTTTTCTTAAAATAGGATTTTTAAATGGACCTGGAAAGTGTGTGTGTGTGTGTGTGTGTGTGTGTGTGTGTGTGTGTGTGTTTCACCCAGCATCCACCCCACTTTCGCTTCTTCTAATTTTTAATAGTGTTGAAAAGAGCAGTAAAAGTGTTTCAACCTTTTGAATTCTTTGCTGATTTTCTTGGCATAGTTTTTCCTTCGAAAAAAAAAAATTTAAGAATATTCCAGGCTTGGTGTCTTTTAGTTGATCATTCTCTGACATTTCTAGAAATATACTTGTATTATTGGAAAGATTTGAAGATTCCATACTTCCCTGCTCAGCAAAATATGCCTTTAAGGCATTCTATATTCAATTCTCTCTCTGCATTCTGCATTTATATTTTCTTACATTTACCGATCTTATGCAGATCCCATTCTTTTCCTCAGTTAAGCTTTATCCCTTTCTGCACGTGCTTATCATGTACCTGTGCAGGGGGTTTATGTGGATATATGTGATCTCTTCATATGCTTTGAATATTTGCTGATAAAGTCTTGTGCTTGTGTAGCTAGTGGGGGTGGTGCACTATGGGGCACTTTTCATCAATGTTCAATGGTTTCGCGAGTTCACTTTCGATCAATAGAAAGAAAAAATTGAAAAACAATTCTGGGAATTGTGATGGAAGAGAAGCTGTTGAAGCTATGGCAAAATGTGCCAAGAAAAATGACTTGATATTGAGGACATCAGGCATGGTTAATATTGATGGATCCAAGAATTTGGCTTCTGTTTTCAAAAAGAGAGGAGAGAAGGGTGTGAACCAAGATTGCTGCATTGTTTGGGAGGTATAATCAGTGAGCTTACATTATTCTAATTTTTGGTCTGTTTAATGTTCGAACTATTGTCTTTGTGGTCGTTGATGTATTCCCATCTGTATGTGTTTGAGATTTCTTTAGGAATTTGGATGCCAAGAAGATATGATGTTTTGTGGGATATTTGATGGGCATGGTCCTTGGGGACATTTTGTGGCGAAGAGGGTTCGAGAGTCAATGCCTACATCTCTTCTGTGTAATTGGCAAGAGACACTCGTTGAAGCTTCACTTGATACTGAATCGGATAAAAAGCTTCATAGATTCAACATATGGAAGCATTCTTATTTGAAGACATGTGCTGCCGTAGATCAGGAGTTGGAACAGCATCGCAAGATTGATGTGTTTCACAGTGGGACGACTGCCTTGACGATTGTTAGGCAGGTAATCAAAGTTCCCTACTCTTATCATTTTGGAGTCATTATGTTCTAATATTTAACCAGCAAAATCATTTTAACATGAAAACATTTAGTTTACTGTATTATTTAAAAAATACGATGGAAAAAAGTGAGAAAAAGTTCCAGATACATCCGGTTTTTGAGTACCTTTTAGGCCTTTTCGAATTATAAATATGAGGCACTTGTTCATAGAGGATAGTTGTCGATGCAAAATTCATGCTTCTGTAAGATTTCTTGAGATAGTTGGCCACTGGATTTCTTTCTATTACACTATTTTCCGAATTTTGATGAGTTAAGATTCTTCTTTTTTAGAGCGTATCAAACAATTCCCGACAAGCTACAAGCCATGTGCTTCAAATGGTCGGAAAAGGCCCTTACTATGGGAGGTGGTCCTTAAAAATTTAGTTGGGTAGTGAGAATATTTGTTCTATATCATTTAAAAAGAGGAGCACCTTATGGAATATGTTTTTACGCAATTTTACCTTATCATATATGTGATTCTTTATCCAAATCTTTGTCGTGATTTATATATGGAGTGTTTTCAGATGTGGTTGTCAGTGAATTGGCTAAGTTTTTCTCCATGAACTTCTTCTAATCGAATTGAATATTAGTCATTTTCTGGAGATATTTGCCGGTATCATGACCCCCACGTAATTGTTCTCATACCTGCATTTTTGGCTTTGTTACCACGTTTACTATCTTGTGCTAGGGTGACCTTATTTTCATAGCAAATGTGGGCGACTCGCGTGCTGTGCTGGCCACCTCTACTGACAACGGCAACCTGATAGCATCCCAGCTTACCGTTGACTTCAAACCCAATCTGCCTCGTTAGTCTATATCTCTCTCATATATTTCCGTGTTACGATTGGATTCTCGTTTATACCTCGATTAAGACCTTATTGATAAAATGTTGACAGAGGAGGCAGAGAGGATAACACAATGCAATGGACGAGTATACTGTCTGCATGACGAGCCAGGAGTTCATAGAGTGTGGCTGCCGCATGAAGAATCTCCCGGGCTAGCAATGTCTAGGGCTTTCGGAGACTATTGTGTAAAAGATTACGGACTTATTTCCGTTCCGGAAGTGAGTCACAGACATATATCCAGTAAAGACCAATTCGTCGTCCTGGCAACCGATGGGGTATGTACAATAACACTCGATGCAAATACTGTGTTTGAATAATAATCTTACATTTTAAGACAGATTTTGATGATAATTATGATAGCACATTAGCAAATTTACGTGTTTGTGTAAAGGTTTGGGATGTAATATCAAATGAAGAAGCAGTGGAAATAGTATGGGGAAGTGGGGATAGGGCAAAATCTGCTAAGCGTCTTGTTGAGAGTGCTGCCACTGCGTGGAAGCGGAAGAGAAAAGGGATAGCTATGGATGATATATCGGCTATTGTGCTCTTCTTTCATTCTTCGCCTTTATGTGAGCAAACTCAATTTGTATCTACACCAAACTAACACTATCAACAATGGGAATTTCTAGAGCTTCTCAAAAGATTTATTTATTTGTTTATTTATTATTATTATTATTTCATGAAATATTGCAGACCTAGCGAAGTAGTAGAATGTTAACATGGTCTATTATTAAATTGACTCGACCTGATAGCACTCGTTTTGAAAACGTCAAGTGTCGATTAGAAATATCTAGTAAAATGCTCACTCGCGACCCAACATGTGAAGTTTATTACAAAACGAGTGAGCATTTTACTATATATTTCTAAAATTTATTACATATGTAAAGTATTTTATTAGATATTTCTAAACTTACCCAACTAAATAGGTAAATAGGTAAAGTACATTGTCCCTAAACTTACCCATTTAGCAACTAATGAGTAGAATGTACGATGCACTTATAAAAAGAAGAAAAAAAGAAAAAAA
>JACFYI010003308.1:770065-803410 GCA_014898755.1 Handroanthus guayacan | reverse complement strand
ATACGAAACCATATGTTTTCGTATTCTCGATGATTTTGCAAATTCGGCCAAAATTTCATTTATTTGAGACTCAATCTGAGAGTGTATCTGGCTCCATACAGTGTCAAATCCCCTAGTAGACGAGCCGAGCCATGTTTTTAAAGACGAATGTGCACTCTCCACCCTGGTAAGGAGCAATAATAAACTGCTTAACATTAATCTTTTATGGGTCCTACAAGTGAAATAAAACTAAGTAAATCAAATTACCTATTCGTTATCCTGTTACCAAGATAAAAAACATGGTCGATCCATGCTCGAACGAACTTCTCCTTATTTATGAGCCAGGTATTGTTCAAATATGTTAACAACAGTGGGCAGCTTTGATAGTCCCACATTATTTGCTTGTAGTTGGTGTCGTACTCCTCAACAGTAAGAGAATTAATCAACGTCTTCCAAGGACGACGAGAAAAATTAATGCCATAACCTTTGATCTCACCCATGAGCTTTGTTGCCATCAACTGAACGTTTTTATTAATATGAAAACGACAGAGAAGATGATATGATTTTGGGAATATTTGATCTAGCGCCTTCATGAGTCCCAACTCTCTGTCTGTAACAATACAGTTGGGTAGGATGCCCTCGCTGAAAATTTGCTTTAAATTATTTAAAACCCAACTATAACACTCCTCCGATTCATTTCTCATGAAAGCAACTGCTACGTTAAAATTCTTTCCCACTAGAGTCACTCCAATAATCTCTAGTAGAGGCATCTTATATCTGTTACAAACACATTTAAATATTAAATAGTTGCATACAGACCATGCAAAAATAAATTATTAACAAAATAATTTAATAGTACGAGTTCAATACCTATTAGTCTTGTAGGTTGTATCCATCAGCAATACGTATGAAAATACCCTCAGCAACTCGATGGATCGTGGGTGGGCAAACATAAGGTCAATTATTTCATTACCTGTCGGATCGACGCGATACCACTGTAAGTATTCATTTTGAGTAATATTCTGCATGAGATGCTGGATCACTGTACGTCCACCCAGGGCCTCTGCCTTCATTTTAGTTCTGGCATTATATATATGCTTCAAAGAAGTTTGGATAGTAGGATCCTCTCGCCTAAGGTGATCCAGAATTTCCTTTGGTTTAACGTGATTTTTAGTCAATGTCTTGGTAACTTCATATTGATCTTGGGTCAGTCTACTCACCATTGAATGTCCGTAGTGATACGTCGCTGGAGGGTGATTATGCTTTCCATTTGATACTGATATTCGCCATACATCCTCACTCTCCATGTGTCCTATTAATATAAAAGAACATTTGCATTTCTTCGTCCCAGTGAACTTTCGGCTCTTCACATCTATATTTGTTCGAATCACCCTTCCTTTACCATATCTCTCGCACGAGATATATATATTTCGTCTACGCGATGACTGTACAATTAAAAATATATTGTGCTCTCGCACAGTAGCCTTAGCCCATTCCTTCAATTCGTTTTTGCTGCCAAATGTTTGATCCGTTATAAAATAAGTGATGTAATCCACTTTTTCAAATATTTCTAAATCCTATATATTGCACCATTAATTGATAAGATATTTAAAACAAATAAAATAAAATAAAATAATTTATTTAAATTTAATTTTTTTTTTTGAAATTGCGCCTGCGCCGGGCTCAATCTTTGATGAATTGCGCCCGTGCCGGGAGCAATTTTTTTTTTTAATTTTCTCTAATTGCGCCTGTTCTAGGCGCAATGTACACGTTATTGCGTTTCCCGCGGGCGCAATAGTGTGTTCTATACGCCCGGCGGAGGCGCAATTTGAAAAAAAAAAAAAATCAAATCCTCGTTTTTTTTTATTTTTTGTTTCAAATTTATCTTATTACCTCACTATTAGAAGAATTTTTCTCGCAATTTGGCTCACTTATGTTAAAAATATTGAAATTTATGCCATTTGCATTAAATTTTTAAAAAATTCTCACTTATAGGGGGTGACGGTTTTTAAAAAAAAATTCAATTGCTCTGCATTAGTAATTACTGCTCTGCATTTATAACTCCCCTTAAGAAAGACAAGGACAAGAACAAGGCACCGAAGGTAGTTGCACAAGAACTTGTGCTCACAAGGTCTAAAAGCAAGATTAAAAGACAAAAAAAAAACCATGAAAACAAAAACGTGCCACTCATGTGTGGGCCCATCCCACAGTGAATTCTGGCCTATAGTAGATTTGGGGTAATGTACAATACTAATTAGTGTTCTGTGGGGCACAATTTTGTATTGGATATTTTAGGAGAAAGAGTGCAAAATTCAAAATTCTGAGAGGGCGAAGTGCAATAAGTCTTCAAATAAATATTGTCAAAATATTCATATTTTGCACATAATAATATATAAATTTATATGTTTATAATTATATGTAAAGATATAAAATATAAAATGTAGATGCATCAAGTGACGAATGTGTAGCAATCGCTAGTATAGAAAAATAAACTTCGATACATGAATCCCTCCTTTACACATAGTACCAAACCTCCACCTGAATACATTTTAAAATAGAACTCACTTTCACATACCAAAAAACCACCTAAAAAACCTTCATGTGCAGGGAATTAAAACAGGCCACACAAAGATTAGTGGTACCAATATCCAAAGTTTAAGGCGTGGAGGACAACACTTGCTGTGGGAAAGTTTATCATGCGCAGCGAATGCTTTAATTCAAAACCATTAGTTAAAGCAATCGATAACCACAGAATTGGCTTCCCCCCATCGTGATTAATACATTAATCATTATATTAATAATATATATTAAGAACATTCAAAAATCAGGTAAAAATAACTAATATAAAAAGAAATTCTAAAATAATAGATAAACATGTTTTCAGAGAGATATATTGTTTTCTTAATTGAGTTCATTATATTTAATATATTCGTATTTGATTAATATATTGACTTTCAAAATATTTTATTTATTTATTTATTTATTTATTTATTTTTATTGTCACTACAATTCGTGTCAAGGTCTCTATTATCAATAGATTGCTATTGTACATGTATTACTAATTGTTATAGTAATAATTGAGACACAATTTTTTGTCATTGTATAAGTTTATTAACGTCATTATTGTGGTTTTGGCTCTTTTATATAAAATTAGTGACAATTGTCATCGTCATTAAAATTTTTGTCAATCATGCATGATATATATTTTTTCATAATATAATTGCAGTCACAATGCTCAAAATTCAAAATATGAGTGCAAATATTGTGTTTGTTTCCGTTCAAATGTTATTCCTTTTTTTTTTTTTCTCTCTTTTAATAGTTTATTCTTTTAAACCTAATTTTGAAGTTGAAGTTCAACGGGCACAAGTTCTACATAAAGTCAATTTTTCGTGAGTATATTTTTGTTTCAAATGAATTCAAAAGGTTTGCTTAAATTAATTGGTTGTGATTATTTACAAGGAAAAAGACTTAAATGAGAAATATGCAACTATTTAAACCTAATACAAAATCATATATGTAGCTGAAAAACTTCATGAGCATGTGACATGCTCGTTGTTTAACCATTAAAAAAAAAAAAAAGGAGAGAGAGAGAGAGAGAGAGATGGTAATATTGTGTACTTGAAAGAAGTTGAACAAAGAGGAAAATAAAAGAAAACATATAGGTGAAGCAAATTGAGCTGAAACTTAATAAGATACTATTCGAAATAGTTCCAAAATTTTCATACAGTTTAATATCTCGTTTGAGTTGGATTTGATTGTAACTGAGGAAAGCTTCAATAAGAATGACTGCCCAAACATAAATGAAGCTACATCAAAAATATTTTTAAATATATTATATTATCACTACAATAAAACACCTTTTACTAACAAAAAATATGTGATGGATATGATTCCATCATAGATAACAATATTTGTAATAGATTTGTGATGGTTTACTAACATAATTTAAAAATGAATTAAATATGTATATATGAATAATAGCACTTGTGATGAACTTGTAAAAAGTTTCCATGATATTCTTTTAGTTCGTGATTAAAAATTTCATCATAAAGATTACTTCTGTGACAGATTTTAGTTCCACAAAAAAATT
Organism: Handroanthus guayacan; assembly: GCA_014898755.1. Taxonomy (NCBI): domain Eukaryota; kingdom Viridiplantae; phylum Streptophyta; class Magnoliopsida; order Lamiales; family Bignoniaceae; genus Handroanthus; species Handroanthus guayacan. The sequence goes on along the minus strand of JACFYI010003308.1, from coordinate 799,341 downwards.
AATCAGTGATAAGAGTATAAGACATATACTAACAAAATTGTACAAGAACAAAATTCATTACAGAATCATGTTTGTGATGAATTTCATTAAATTTGTGATAAATTTTTCCATTAGTGAAGTAGGTACTTTCTTGTAGTGTACTTTAACAAATCGAGGCAAATTCCAAATGTTACAGAACAAAAATATACTGTTCAAACTTAATTTGTGTTCTTATTAATCAAATTCGCACGAAATTATATATAGCAATTGATATTGAAAAACCTAATCATTTAGTCATTTTCCACTATTAAACAAAACGGCTTATGTCATTATCATCTATTAAATCTTAATTAGTGGTGCAACTCTTGTAACGTGCAAGTTTGTAGAGTTTACCCAATGTAATTATAACTGTCTAAATGCTACATTAAGGGAGCAAAGCTATAGTAATTTTCATAATCACATTTAATTTCACATTTAAGTGATTCTTTCATGGGTAAATAGATTATATTGTAGAGGATTATTTTCATTTGTTAAAAATGCATGCTTATTTTAGTGAAAGGGCAAACCAAAAGGTTTTGCAATGAGAGATTTTTCTATTAGAGAAGTTATATATAATTACTTAAAAAGAATTAGTTAATAATCGATTTAATGTAACTTTTAATAAGATCTGAGGTTTTATAAATCAACTCTCTTACCAAAAAACAAAAAGGCATTTCGCATTTATTTTTTTTTTCCAAAATTATAATAATCTCCTTAATTTAACAGTATTATTATAAAATAATCACTGGTAAAATTTTATAAATTTATTAAGACATAGAAAATTTGGTCTTGCAAATCGTGTTTTTTTCATCAACAAGCAGCCAAATTTGACTACATGCAACATTAGATTTTCCAAGCACTAGAGATTGATGAAAATAAAGAGTTGATAAGACTTTTTAATCTCCCTTATATTAGAGTCTAGAAGACATTATTCATTAATTCCCATCGCCTCCTTGACTTGACAAATCTTAATTATGTTATAATAGTTGCCTAATTCACGCGAAATTCTTAGCTCATAGCTAGTAGAAAAGTCACCCATCAACAAAACCAGGAATGAACATATTTGCCATAAGATATTTATAGGGATTATTACCTCAATAGTTCCTGAAGTCTGGTTTAATTATAGTAATATATAATACTTTAGTAATTTAAAAAATTACATTAATATTCCTTATTGCTAGATTAGTAAGCGGTCTAGTCATAATATTTTCATCAATTTGTTATACTTTCAATAGATTTAATAGTAATGTACCAAGAATGTTATTGTATTTTTCAAGTCACAAAGTGCATTTTTGTGATTAGAACAGACCTCATGAATTGTTAAGATAATTATCCCATATTTATATAATAACTTTAGAAGGTTGATGGAGCTATATTTACACACAGACACACACTTAGCGAACTTGTTTCTTTTGTTATTAAATTTTAAGTTTTAGGTTATACACTGATTTAAAATTTAAATGACGATGAATACAATGTATAAATTAATAAGTTTTATACACTTTTCTTCTTTATACATTGTATAAACTTTTTTCTTTATACATTATATATACCTTTCTGTCAAAAAATTCTGTATAAAAAATCTCACTCAAGGAGAAAAAAAAAAAAAGAAAAAGAAAATCAACAACAGAGAAAAAGGTTTGATTTATGGTGGGAAACGTGGGAACACCAGATTAGGACAAATGGCTTGGATTGGTTGCCATTTGATGTCGTGGTCCATTGATAGGTTAGGACAGCATTGATTATAAATTTAATTTCTTTACACCCATCTGTCAAAATCATAAGATCCTATACTATATATATAAAGGTGTAGAATATGAAATAAAACACCATTTGAAATTGAAAATCCCAATTCATTTTAATAATCACCCACAGTATAATAAAAATAATTAATTCACTTATTTATTTGTCTTTATTAAATTATGAGTATATTTCACTACATTATATTTTACTAATTTTATATATTAATTAATTAATTAATTTATGCACATACATAGAGTGTGTCTTGAGTACTAATTATCATAAATCATTTGCCACTACTATTTAAATAAAGTGGCACTGCTTTTCTTTTGTTAAGGAAGATTTCCATGTTCAACCATCCCAATCTCACAAATCATTTACCTATAAGCTTATAGTTCCACATGACCATTTGTTTCAGACGAAGTTTTTAGGGTAAAATAGAAGTAGTACCAAATATAATTGATCACGGCCACTTGTCCGATGCAGTCTGCAGAATGGAAATTGATACCTGCACTCCAATAATTGATATTTCCACTCTATTCTATGACAATTGGCAAAGTTGTTTACTAATTATTAAGAAACTAATTTTGTGAACTTTAATTATAATAACATGCCTTTTCAATTATATAACTTTTAATTATGGTAGAAATATACTGTCATCCTTTGGATAAAGCAGCATTACTGTTGGCTTTTTTATAATGGAAGTGCAAGATTTAAGTCTCACCAATAGTGTGTGGGTATTTGTCTACTGAATAGTAGTTTAGAGTATTTACATTGTATGTAATTCATATATTTGATCTTTAAAATATTTTCAAGGAATAATATTGGTGTATGATTGGAAGTAATTACTTATCTCAAAAAAAAAAAATAAATAAATAAATAAACAAATTGTGGTGAAAATATTAAATATTAATTCCCACTATTACTCAACACCAAAATTCTTTCTTCAATTCTATGTCGATTTTTCCCTTTCCATTTCCCTATATCTTAATCAATAATATGAATAATTTTTTAAATTTTTAAAAAGTTTCATATTACTTTATTTAAATATTTGATATTAAATTAATAATGAGGAATTTATTGTTTAAATTTTAAATGAAACACAAAAAAAATAATAATAATAAATTTGGAATTATTAAATTTGGCGTTTTACCAAACAAATTATCTAATTCTAGGAGTTTCTGATATTCTTAATTGCATGAATTTTCTTGGTAAAACTTTAAATTTAATCAATAATTCTAGAGTTAACTTTTAAGTATTTTGCTAAACATTAAATCATAAAAGAAAAACATCTTGCTCTATAATTTCATCACTTATTAATTAATTAATATCAAATATATAAATAATATATACAATGATGATAGTTGAAGAAATAATGCCAATGGGTAATATTTTTGAACAATTACATAAAATTAAAATGAAAGTGGAGTGTGAAATCATTTATGGAGTGCAAATTTCGACTTCCATGTAGAATTAGGTTACATGACATTTGACGTCCTATATTTTCTAAAGGGTTAGTTAGTTATGCCTATACCCTTTCAAAATAGAAAATTATCAACTTTTTCCCCTTTTATTTCAATAATTATCAATATTTCCCTTCTGAAAATGCTCATTTAGAAAATCCAAATGAAAGTAATGAATTGATCATTTTGCCCCCTGATGTCTTAGTAATATTTTTTATTTATATATATGTAATATTTCTATAATTGAAAAATATCTTTGTCAATTAGTAGGATAGTTGTTATACTTCAAAAAATAAATGTAGGGATAATAAATTCCATGAAATGGGATTTGTATAGTGGAGGTAAATTACTCAACGCCGCTTTAGGTCTGATATAATTATTAAAACACCTCCTGAGGTTTGATTAACACTATACCCACCATCTCTACTTCAGTATGACGCATGATTATAATTGCACCCCTTGAAATCATACATAATTACAACAACACCCTTTTGTCCAATGTGTCTATTTGTAATATTAATTTCAAGATTTTTAAGTAGTGTTATTGTAATTTTGTGTCAGCTAAGCTAATGGTGAGGGATTTAATGAATTGTCAATACCTTAGAATATATTTTGGTAATTATGCCAAGCCTAGGGGTGTTGAGGTAATTATCCCTAGTTTAAATGTTAGTTTAATTTGTGTAATCTGAATTTAATGAGTTATTTACTTTGAAAGTTATTGAAGGTTTAGTTAGCTTATTTGGGCATGTTGTTTCCTTTGGATAGACTAGGAAAAAGTTAATTATAATAACAAATGTCAAAATGCACTTGAAATTTATAGGTCCTTATTTTGCAGTTGCTTTAAATTTAACGTCAATAGATACAAATTTACAGAAGAAATTTCCTTCAATAAAATATGTTGAAAAGATTTTAACATAACACATTTTCATTAGAAAGTTATTGTGCAAAAAGATTACGACAAGAAAATCCTATTATCAATAAATATAAATATACAAGAAAAATGACCAATAAGATAGAATTTATAGGAGAAAAAGGCCAATGGAGAAATGGCTTGTTTCGTGCTAAAGTTCTAGGGAAAATGGCAGAGCCACCAAATACAAATGCGCATGACCACTTGTGCCATGTGGAATTAGGTTAAATGACATTTTACACCCTATAATTTTTAAATGATTAATTACACCCATATCCCCTCAAAATAACAATATTACTCTCATTTCCCTCTTATTTCAATAAATAGCAATATCTTTCCTTGTGAAAAAGTTTCTTTGAAAATTTCAAATAAAAATAATTACAACAGAAAACACTACTATCAAGTATTATGCTATGTTTGGACAAAATCTAAATTACTGGCACTTAAATAATATCATTAGTTACAAAATGAAAATCATTACCATTCAATGTATACCAAGAGTGATGATTCACTAGATCTTTTCCCACTAATATTAAGCTTTTCTTATGGTAGTTGAGTTCAGTTAAATTGAATTATTTAACATTTTCACATTTTTTTTAGTCAATAAATATGAATTCAACTCAACTTCAACACTCAAAACAAAGATAAGATATACTAGTAATTGTAGCATATTCGGAGAGTATGCCTAAATTTACTTTTTACAATATTAGGAATATTAAGTTATTTTTTACAATAATAAATTTTTTTAACTATTCTAATACTTGAATTCATTATGTAGAATAACATGATTGAAAAAATAAATTTGAAAAGAATTAGGTTGGTAAAAAGAAAAATCATAATTGAAGAAAAATGGAGTATTAAAATGATATAAAAAAGAGTTAAAGAAAATATTTTGTCATCATTTTTTTATAACTATTTTAAAATTATCTCTTGGAATAAGGTTATTATTATCCATTCACTTAGTGACGGATTAAAATAATTATTTTTTATCCTCACACTTTGTATATAGTGTAGAAGATTATAACTTGAATATATTTATTTTATATAACATATTAATCAGAAATAATATTATTTCTCAAGAAATTAATCAAGAGCTGATAATGACTCCTCCCTTCAGATAAGGGGGCTATGGCCTCATGTGTCACATTCATGTCGTCATCCTTTGTAATTCACTCTGTTAACATGACTAGAAAACGTTCACCTCCACCCTACCCACCCCCACCACCAATCCCCCCTCTGTTTCTCCCCGCCTTTGTATATAAACACCATCGAACTAGGCCTTTCAATTGCCAATAAACACAATCTGCAACACAACAAATCAATTTTTATGGATCATTGTGCCATCTCAAGACGGCGTCGTATTACAGGAAAGTTAGCTCAAGCAACAACAATGGAGGCTTTGCCGGAGGAATGCCTCTCTCACGTCATCTCCTTCACTTCTCCTCGCGACGCTTGCCGATCGGCGCTCGTCTCCGGGATTTTCCAAGGCGCTGCGGATTCCGATATCGCCTGGGAGAAATTCCTGCCGTCGGATTACCTGGAGATCATCTCCAGGTCAATTTCTCCGGTGGAGTACTCTTCTAAGAAGGAATTGTTTATTAAGCTTTCTACTCCGCTTCTCATTGATGGAGGTAACAAGGTGAAATATTTACTATCTTCAAATATTACAATGATTATGTTGAATTGACGATCTGTGGATGTATATTTTCGTTGGAAATTTAATTTCATAACTTAAACATAATTAAATTCAATGTTAACATCATGTCATCATTATATCACATTTTTATTAATAAAACTAAAAATACTTTCAAAAAAAAAAAAAAATTCTTAAAAGTGATGTCATCCTATTACTTTTCTTATGAGAAAAGGGCTTGATCCCTATTCGTCATCCTTGCTCCTCCAACAAACTTTGGAAAACTCTTTCCCACGCCTTCAAAATATTCTTTGAAAGCATTTCCTAAACTAAGAGGGTGTTTGGCTATTAAATTAGTTAATCTAAGACATCTTATAAGCTTCTCCACTTTATAAGATGATATATCTTATTTTAAAAATAAGTTGTAAAGTATTTAAATAAAATAAAACATTTTAGCTTATAACATGTTAAGTATAAGTTAAGATAAAAATAAGTTAGGAACTTCTTATATATATATATATATATATTAAAAGAGCTTAAAAAACAAGTCATCTTATGTTTTTTGTAACATTTTACACAAACGTTTCATGATATTATATGAATTCTAAATTATTTTATAGGATATTTCGGAGAGCTTATAAGCTCACTCAACTAACCTCTAAATAAAATATTGGGTAATTTCACTTCTCACTTACTTATAACCTAAAATTCGTTATTTATACCAATTAAAATATCAATATTCCTCTAAAATTCGAATATTGAGTTTAGTGCTGAAGGATTAAGAAAAAAATAAATATGTTAAAATATAAAGTATAACAAAATTACATTATATAAATTAAAAAATAAAAATAAAATAAAACAAAGCAAGCAAGGGAACCGTACCATATTTAAATGCGGGTCCACTTCAAGTTTGTTTTTTCCTCTTTCTTTTGTTCTTTTTAATAATTAACCAGAACGACATAACATAGGACGATAATGACCAGAGAAAAATTTTTGAACACAGACATTTTTGATAGACAAATACACAAACAAAAAATGTTATATGCTGAGCGCAAGGGAACTCTCAATCAGTTGGTCTACCAATTCTCTTTGTTGGTGCTGGAAACCCCTCACTCAATCCAGGTCATTTTCTTCTACATGTTCTCCCTTCTCACTGCGCATTTTTCTCTTATTACTTCAATTCCAACTTTTTTTATTTTCCTTCTTAAAGATTTCCTGAAGCAGTAGAGCTTATAATGGTGTGTTGGCTAGAAATAAGAGGAAAAATCAACACCAAAATGTTGTCCCCAAACACGACTTACGGTGCTTACCTCGTTTTTCAACTTGCACATCGCGCTTTTGGATTAGGCGTCCTACCTTCGGAGGTTTCTGTTGAAGTCGGGGATTATAAAACACAAGGAACGTTATGTATGAATCGCGACGAATGCAAAATGCAAGTGGAAGAACAAGAACAGGAAAGGGTAATTTGTCCGCGGGACGATGGCTGGTTAGAGGTAGAATTGGGCGAGTTCTACAATGGTGGAAGTGAGAAAGAGGTTAAAATGGAGTTTAGAGAAATTAAAGGTGAGCAGCTTAAAGCAGGGCTTGTTGTTGAAGGCATTGAGCTTAGACCCAAGCACTAGTTATTGTTTAGGCATAATTTTGTTTTTTTGGTTCGTGGAAATTCTTTACTTTTTGTAGGAGGAAGGATGTTTATTGCATAAATTGTTTTAAATAAAGGAAGAGGTTATTTCTTCTTATGTTCTTTATTACCCAAAAGGTTTCAACATTGTCGGATATATTGGGCCAGTTATGATAATATCCTTTATAATTTCAAAAATTATAAAAAAAAAATTATTTCCATTAGCTTAACTGACAGGAAATATTGTTGTTAATGAAAATTTGATTGAGCTTTTTATTGAGCTGACTGTTTGACTGTTTAATCTCTACTGACTAATTATTGATTATAGTAAATATTGTAAGAGGGTCGATATGTCATAATTTTCAGAAACTTTGGAATCTGGTCTTTACAGTGATTTGATCAATTGTTCACTGAGGAAAATATCGTTAGAGGGTCTACATGCTTTATTCAAAAAAATAAAAAAAATAAAAAAATATAACAGTTTTAGTTATTTGATCTATAATTTATTGACGAAAATACTATAGATGGTCTCCCTGCTCCAATTTTTTAAGCCTATGGAGTATGACTGTTACATTTATTTGACCAGTTATCATTGATAAAAATACCCTCAAGGATAGGGCTGTAAATGGGAAATCGAAAATTTGATTACTATTCGCGTTTGTATTTATTTATATGGGATATTATTCGTATTCGTTTAAAGTGGATATTATCCTATTTAATTAGAAAATATCCAACTGTAAATAGATTCAAATATGGTAATCACATATTCGATCTGTTTAATATTTGCTTCAAATACATATTCTTTTGATATGTCCATTTATATATTTGATTATATCTGTTATTCATATGAGATAGATAACATTTAAAATATTACTGTATATATAAGATATTCTTTGGACAAGTTCATATTTTATAAATATATAAAATAATATTTTTTTTAAAAATATTATACATATTATATGATTGTACAAAATGATTTTTAATATTTCTAATGCATTCTAAATATTATATATAACTAGAGTATAAACTTTTAGTTTTTTTATATTACAAGTTGTATTTGATAGGTCATATTAAGTTATTAAACCAATCGATATGGAAATAGATACATATATCCAAAGAATATATAATTGAATAATGGATATCCAAAAATAACAGTCAGATATGGATATGGATACGACTCCAATGATTACAATTGGATGCAAATATCCAATATATATATATATATATAATAATTAACAGATACAAATATATTCAAATTCGTTTAATATTAGCCAGATACGGATACAAATATTATTTGTCAATGTTCGTCAAAAAAATGAATATGGATACGGATGTCCAATGAGTTAAATAGATATGGATATAGAAACTATATATTTGACCCATTTAATATCCATTTACACCCCTACCTAAGGGGGGATCTTCTATTCTAAATGATATTTAATCTCCTATTTCATACATTTAAACAGTGGCAACTACAGGATTTTTATTTAGTGGGGTCCCCTTATATTTTTCAATTAATAAATTTAACAATTATAAAAAACAATTTAAAAACATTCACAAAAACATTCACATATTCAATAATACAAAATACCATGAAAAAGATTAACAAAATTTCGCTACAACACTACTAAATTAATGGAAACATAAAATTTTAATTTACCAAAATGGCCTTGAATTTGATAAATTGGTTGAAAATAGGTAACGGACACTAGTTGTAATAGAGTGAAAAACAAAACTTGAAAGAGAATTTGATAAATTTGAGGCTTCAAGGAGTAATTTGGTTTGATTTTAATAAAAAAAAATATAACTAAATTGAAGGACTCTTCAAATTTCAAATTCAAGTACTAATTGAATATTCACATTCCAAACCTTATATATTCTAGAGTCTTAGTTTTAATTAGTAATTTATTGTCAATTTGGTAGTGGGGTCTCACTCATATATATACACACACACATTTTAATATAACCTTGGAATATAAATATAATATCGGAATATATTATATATATATATCAATGGAAAAAGTTGAGTGGGGTCCTTGGACCCCACTGCCCAAATAGTGTCGTCGCCTTTGCATTTAAATACATGTTATATATATTATATTCATTACTAAATATTTTTATAAGAAAATATGTAATATACGTGGTATATATGTATCTAAAAGTATGGAATAAGAGATGAAACACCATTTGAAATAGGAGATCTTGTTCCCTACTTGAAGGACATATGCTATGTATTATAAAAACTTTCAAGTATGATCATTATAGTTATTTAACAAATTATTCATTGACAAAAATAATCTCATGAAGTCTATAAGTTATCTTTTTCAAAAACCTTGGAATATGACCCCCACAATTATTTGATTCAAAAAATAATTGATCAAATTACTGTAATAGTTATATCCCACAGTTCTCTAGAAATATAACATATAGACCCACTAGTTTTTTTTCCCCTGTACAATTTAGCTTTAGTGAAGCCATTGCACAGTTATCCAGGACGATTAAAAAAGTGGTAAAAGAGTTTTATGAGAAGGCATCGACACAATGTGTTAATGAACGAAAATCCAAGTGGTGATTAACAAAAACACAAACCGTATCACTCCAGAGAGCGCTTGAAATCTTAGAATTCCAGATTGTTTGGAGACACACAATTTGGATTCGTCTTTCGTTAGAGGTTGGCAAAGTAAACATGCTCTTTTGGCTACATATGAGAAAGGGTTTGGAACAAGATGAACGAATGGAGTGAAAAATGCACCATCAATGGTAGGAAGGGAGATCCTCATTAAATCCATTCTTCAAACTATACGAACTTTTGTGGTGGATGTCTTTCTTCTCATGAAAATACTTATTGGCGATGTTTGAAAAGTTTATCTGGCATTTTTTAAGGGGGAGGTGCAACAGAATAAAGAATTGTGTGGCTGCTACAGAAAGATATATGTAAACCAAGGCAACATATAGGCCTAGGCTTTAGGGACTTCTTGTGTTTTATCCTTCCCATTCTCGGGAAATAGTGTTGGAGAATTCTCACAAGCTAAAATCTTTGTTAAACGAGGTGGTTAAAAGTTCAAACCCAATTCTTTCCGCACAACACTTTCATGTATGCGAAAGTTGGATTTTGCAACATGAGAACCCTCATGGCATTTCATTAACTTTTTGCATTATTGAAAAAGAACAAAGATTATACAGTTATCCATTTGTTTTTCTTGATAGGATCATCATGGTTAAAAAAAAATTGAGAATCACTTAGTCGTACTTGCCTAAAATTGTAACATAGTAGATATTAATATTTAGAAAATACTGATCACAACTTGTTTTATAGAAAAATTACAATTATAGCCTGGATTAGTACTATTCTCCGTGTCAAGAAAGATCAAGACCCTTATGTTTCACGTCACAAACAGCTGAACATATATAATCCAACTTGTTTGAAGTAGTGGCTCAATTTCATAAGAAATTTGCTAACCTCACTTATGGAAATTTATTGTTGTTCCTCTGAGATGGATAGGTATAAATGTGGGCATCTCTTGATGATTTTTCAAGTATTTGAGATGAGATCATAATATATAGTTTTTGGCCAATAGTTTCACGAACTCACCCATGGATTAACTGTCCTTAAAATTAAACCATACTTAACTGGCTACTATTATTGACCTTAATATTTTTTCAAATTATATAAATGTTTCAATAAGTTCTCCATCCATAATTTAATGTCCAATTGATTGCAAGCTGAATTGTAAACTCAAATGAGATAATAATGTCAAAAACCGGCCCAAGACTTCAGACCGGGTCTAATTGGGCTTGGCCCATTTTAAAAAGAAACATTTTGACGTTGAATTCTGAAGAAACCCTAAATGGCTCTCTTCACTATTTAAGGCTCTGGAAAGCCCCCCAACTCATTTCGCGCTCACCCCTTCCCCTGACATCTTTGTCTTCATCGTTTATTGCATTCTTGAAGATTTTTGCTAATCATGTAAGTGTTTGTGTGTTTGTGTGTTTGTGTGTGTGGAGAAAGGGTGTTGCAGTGATGATAAGGTGTTAATCCCAGCTCATTATGAGACCTTCTTTGTGTAAGGTCAGGGAAAATACTCTTTCTCACGTCTATCTGAGCTTCACCCCCAACCCCCAAACCCTTGGCTAGGATCTAAATGCATTCGGTTCTTTGTTTTTTTCCCAATTTTTTGGTTGGTTTTATAATTTAAACGTTTTTTTTTTTTGTGTTTTTTGTGTGTGAAATTTATTTGTTGAGTTCAAATGCTTTTTCGAGTGTTCCTCATGATGCTTGTTTCATTAAACCATGCTAATTCTGATGATTTTGTGATTGAAATCAGAATCTCAATAATTATCTGAAGGGAACACCGCCGGTTACATTTTTATTTATTTACTTTTTTCATCCTTTTTTATTTTACTAAAATGAATTAGTTTTTTCTATGGGGACCTTACTGCAAATTAACACACCATGTGATATGTTAGACTAATTAAATGCATGCTTTGTCAAGGTTGCCATTTTTATTAATGTCTTCCATGATTCTATATGTAAAATTTATTTGAATTTTTTTAAGTATTTAATGAAAGAAAATATTTTGCCCCTTTTCAAAAGTTCAAACCAATATATCATGCAATATTTTGAATGGATAGGATTGAAGATTTTATGATAAAAATTAATATTTAAAATAATAATATAGTCAAGCAACTATGTTGGTCTAGTTTGGATTGGTGTCTATAGGATGGAGAAGGGAATAACTATCTACTTAGATAGTTTAATTATTTGTGTGGGGTGAAGAATAATTTGTGAATAATATAATGAAATGTGAAAAGTTTGGATAGATTATTAAATCCAATATTATACGTATCTCATTTACTTTTTTGAATAACATCATAAGTGTATTTTGGTGGACTGTTATTGTGAGATGTAATAATGTGTTTGTTCAATTTCGCCATGCTTCACCATGATATGACTCACTTAGGGCATGCTTACTTCGATTTTTGGGTATAATGTGTATAATGTGGGTTTAGATTATTGATGGTTTAAATAATAGTTAAGAGGATGAATATGAATTTAATGAGTTGTTTACTTTGTAGGATAATATAGGTTTAGTTATATTTATTTCATGAGTTGTTTATTTTGAATTGTTTGGGCAATGTATGATAAGACAAAAAAATCTCTTAAAAAATTTGGCTTAATTGGCATGGAATGTAAATATGGGCAAAAGATGGGTTTGTTGGTCATTGTGTAAAGTTGGTTTAGTAAATCAAATTTTAAGTCCTAAAAAAGAAATGGTTTATTTAACCATCTATTAACCCATTTTCTCTTTATAAACTCGGAAGGTTCTATTTCCTAAAATGATATTGTAATTTGTGTGTAAATCAAAGTGGAATAGGGTTCCATTTTCAGATTTCCGAACATGAGACCTTGGAGGGGGAACGAGCAATCTCTTATCAAAGAATTTTGGCCTTCTGGGCCATGGACCAAATGGAATTTTATTTTTCATTATCGTGATTCTGGAAAAAATAAATAAATAAATAAGAAAAAAGAAATAAGCAATCGTATGGGGTGTATGGATTATATGATAGCAGTAGCAAAGGGAGTAAGAGAACCCAGTTAGGTACTTTGATTTTCTGGAAAAAGGACCAGTTACGTTAGCTCTGCCAGATCGATTATTGGTTGTCTTTAGGATGGATTGTCAAGTCGTGTATTGGCAATGTCTTTTAGATAGATTGAATATGGTGCTAGTAGCTCTTAACTTAGCATGTCCCGTTATTCATAAACTTCCACTTTTTGTCATCGCAAATAACCAATTGGAATCTGAAGGACCCTCACTATGTCAACTGACCATATGAAGGTATGCAAACATTTTCTTTTCCAACGGTTTGTGTCAAAATTCAGTGATTGTGCATCTTATTAGAAGAACAATCATGGGGTAACCAAGCATCAAGCCTAATATTAATACAATGACTATTCTTCATCTGCCATTGAATGACTCTAGTAAAAAAACGAGCAGATCAAATGCCTCTAGTAAAGTAACGAGCAGGAAGGCTACAACGCCACACAAAAAACGGATCCCAGCCAAGTTTAGCCATTAAAATATCAGAATTAGGAAAATTTTAGCTTTAAGTACCTCGCTAAGGAGGACTTGTTTTGAGCCTCTAACATTGTTTGGTCAAGTCTCAAAAACCCAACCCATCATTCCTTTTGGCCTCATACACAGTATCCGGGTTAAACCAATTTATTTTTCCCATGTGCCGCTGTCTTGCCAAACCTGTTAGGCCACCTCTTGAAGTAGATTTTGATAACAGGAAATAACTGGGTGGCTTGAAGCACCGACTTCAAAAGGATTTTCTTCACCGTAGCAAATTCTGCTTCACGCGCCAACAATTAATTTTTGGCCATCCAACTTCTCTAAAATATGCAAAGAAATCTTTTTTAGATTCGTCCAAAATCTAAGAAGGCAAAGATACTTATCATGTTTTTCCTCAGATCAGGTGTAAAGATTGGACTCGACATAAGTCTTCAATGAATCATCCATGGTATCCCTAAGCACAATTGAAGATTTATCGAAGTTAACTTTTTGGTTAGAGTCCCACTATAGGCAACCAAGAAACTCTCAATAGAAGGCACTGCTTCATGTCATCTACACAGAAAAGATGAGAGAAAAAACGCGCCCTACAACAATAAAAGGCCCTTGAATTGTATTACGATTCTCGTCATGATTAATCAAACAACAAACGCTTCAATACAAAGTAGAAAAAGAGATGGGGAAAAAGGGTCTCCTCGACGAATACCCAGGCTCAATCTAAGGAAACCAAATTGTGCACTATTAAGCATAAAAGAATAAAACATGATTGTAGCACACATCATAATAACCTCAGCAAATTTAAGGTACAAACCAAGTGTAAGAAGTAAGCATCACTAGAAATTCCATTCATCACGATCACACATCTTACTTATATCAGTTAGTTGCCATGAAATCCACCTTCCCCAATTCTTTACTTGATAAAGTGATTGATTTCAAAAGCTTAAAAATAAAATAAAATAAAATAAAATAAAAACATTATCAGTGATAAGGCATTTAGGAATAAAGGTAGATCAAGTAAGGCATATAATCGTGTTAAGGAAAGGATTTTTCCATGTCTGTTGATGCTTGTTATTATGTTGGTATGTGTTCGTTTTGTTGGTTTGGACAACTTCTTATCACAACAAACAACACGATGAAATGCCAAGATCTAATTTGGGACATATAAATGAGGATGGATTGGTTTCTCAATTTGCCTCAACACCCAGTTCACATCTCTTAAGCAGCTTCTAATTGATTAATTACGAGAATTTCACTTTCAAATTTGTGGATTTCATTGTTTATATCTAAATGGAGAAGGTAAATTTTGTCTTTTATCTGAACCATAATTTTTTGGTATTTCTTCCCCTGCTGTAATTTTTTGAAGTGAAGCTTTTATCGTTGCTGCACGAACCACTTAACTCACGTCTGACCATGGTCAAGTGGGATAAGGGTCAAATGACAAATTTAATTCTTCTAAAAATGGCACGCACTATATATGTGCTTTCACGTCTCGTGAAAAAAAATAATCAGAAAGTTGATTGCAGGGAATTGTGCAATACTAGTTATGATCTTGGGAACATGATTACATTACAAAAATTCAAGACCGGGACAAAGTGCTCTTCTCAAACTTTTCTACGGGGTAAAGTGCGAAAAATCTTAATTTGTTTGTTTCCAACTTTTAAGTTACACATATTGACATTCATTTATAAATTAAAATATATAAGAAATTATAAGATCCAGTGATGCAAACTCATATCATGTCTTTTGTTTTACTGTACATTTCAATAATTGAGATCATAGTTATACTTTAAAGAAGGGATTAATTCTATTTTTAAATTTATTGCAAAACTAATTTTATGTAAATTCTTAGATAAAGGCTCCCACCTTTCTAATTTATTGTCTTTTGACAAATAAATAAAATACAAAATTTTGATTCACATTTTCCAAATAGAAAAGGAACCATAATAATTCACATGGAAAAATTCACATTACTGAGTATTATAAATTATGGTATCCAACAATGTAAGTAAAATTTTTTTATGCTGATATTCACCATCTCCCTTTGTTTATTTAGTGCTGCTTTTGAGTCCTCACAGTCTCTTAGAACTCTTTAAAATGCAAGATCTCTTCAAAAACCCTAAAATAAGGTCAAGAAAAGAGATATTAACCATAAAATTTATATACTAAATATGGATGTGCTTCATTGGTTTACAATTTTCAAAATGAAGTACTATAAAATTGTACATTCATTTGATTGCAGATTCAATTCATGTTGAAGAACCATAAAACATCACAAATTCAAAATTGCTACTCACCATTAATAAACAAAACAGAGATAAAAAATCCAAAAAAAAAAGAAAGATTTACCTTTACATCTAGTTTGGACGTAGACGTGTCACCCCAGTTCTCCGTTTCCCCGAAAATGTATGCATTTTGTGAAACACGTCATCACCTATTAAAATACATAAATTTTTTTGAAGACATAGCACCATCACAAATACCAATGCATTTAGCAATAAGTTCCTACACATTGAGAACTACAAATTTGGTTCTATAACTTCTCACATAACTTCCATGCAAAAGTTCAATAACATTTACGCCTCATTATTTATTTGAACTAGTATTTATTGCGCACTCAATCTATATGCATAAAATAAATAAAATTTTATATATATTAACTATTAAGACATAATGGATATTGTATGTATAATAATTAGAATATGAGTAATATTTTCAATATAATACATACATAATTTACTAATTTAGTGTTAAGAGAAAATTTGGTTGTGAGTGATTCTTTGAGCCAGTTAAAATTAAGGGTATTTTAAGAAGAACACATAAAAACATATCATCCAAAGTAACTATCTTTACCTCTCATATTTTATATATAGTATACATGTCATAATACATTTTAAGGGCAAAACTTTTATTATTAAAAATTAGTACGAGAACTATCCAATATTAAGGTGGTTGTCATTTTTATATCCATAAATAATTGATTATTCCATAAATTCTTAGTAATATACTAGATTTTCTTAAAGGGAAAAAGTTGAAAATTTGAAGGAGAAAAAGCAAAGTAACTTCCATTTGTGATGATAAAGGTGCTTCTATTTTATAATAGGATAGATAAGATGATTTTAGGTGGTGTTTGCAATAACTTATATAAAAGCATAATCACCTACTTTTGTCAAAAGTTGAAAAAATCAAATTATAATCAAAAGTACTAGGTGTTTAGAAATTATCAAAATAATTTACTGTAAGTCAATAAAAAGTTGTAATATTTGGAATTATAACAACTTATTTTTATAAAAAATTATTTTACACTGTTTATGAGATTGTAGCTTATTGTTAATTAATTTTAAAAAAATTACAACTAAAACAATAATTCCAAATACTAAAAAACAACTTTTAGCAGCTCATAATCACATAAGTATTTTTTATAAACAGTTGTAAACACCCCCTTAGGTAGGGGTGGCATTTTTTGATACGACATGATAACTCGACACAAAAAAAGGGTTGGGTCGACTCATTTTGGGTTGGGTCCAATAAGGTCGACTCGAATAGTAACCCGAAAAAAATAGGTTGGATTGGGTTGTGTTTCATGTTACACAGACAATCCAAAAATTAATTTTGGGTGACACGACAACTTGAACTCACCTAAATCGACACGACACAACTCGAAATAACTTATATATATGTGTGTGAGAACATTATTAGTGTAATTGGACTTTAAGTGTTTAAAAAAGATAATTTTATAATATAAATATATAATAATGGTTGATAAAAAAATATAATTAGTACAAAAAGTATATAAACTATAAAATAAGTAAAAATATTTAAATTATCAAAATTTAACTAATTTTAATCTATTCTTTGTTTGGGAATCAAACAAACAAAAAAGTATTATATCTAAATAATAATTTGAACATTTTAGCAAAATATAATCTAGTAGAAACTAATTTTATTAATATTACATGACATCTTTACTTAAATTTTGGCATATTCATGATAAAAATGTTGGATATATGTTTGAGATTCTTTAAGCTATTTATTTTTAATAATTTCTCTTTTTTAAATTTTGTTATATATCAAGCAAATTTAAATAAATCTATTTTGAATAAAATAAATCAATTATTATTTATTTTCTATGGTGTATGTACTTAGCATTATAAAGTTTATATACTCACAATCACAATTTTGAAGGATCAACTTCAATTATTATAACTCAAGAATTTAAAATAGTTTCTTTCAAATTATCCTAATTTAGAAAATATAAAAAATAAAAAATTATAAAACTACACGAATATTATAATATTATATCAATAATTATAAAAGATAAAACATTAGTTACTAAAACAATTTTTGTACTTTATACTCACTTGTTATGAAAAACGCTATTATCATGCAAAATATATACAAAATAATTCTTATTAATTTTAAAATAATTGTAATGGAATGCTATAAAATAGAGTAGGAAGTAAGAAACATATGTATTTTAAATTTGCAAAATAATCCTAGTGTTAATCACAATAAATAGTTACAAAAGGAAATCATATTGCAAATTCTTTCATTTTAATCTATAAGTCGAGGGTCCGTTGTTAACCCCCTTTGTTTTTTTTTTTTTTTTTTACAATAAATTACCTTGAAAATTAGGTTGACTCAATTTTTATTAGGTTGAATTAGGGTTGGACACTTTTATATTGTCATCAGATTGGGTTGAGGTAAGATTGACAAAATTTATGTTATATCTCTACATCAACTGGACACGAATCCACCCAACACGCATGAATTGCCAACCCAACCCTTAGGCGAATTACGTTTATAGCCAACTCCTCCTTCTAGAGTATCCCAAAAATTAGTAATTCATGACGTTTTGCCCTCAATTTAATTCTAAAATATAATTGATTATTAATATACTAAAAAATTGTTTATGCAATGAGAGTGTTTTCATCATTTTGATTAGAATGACATTAAATATTTAAAAAATCTGAACATAGGTGGCTGATGTTATGAAAATTTCCATTGGGATTTTGGATAAAAAGACAACAACATATAATGCTTAAAAAATTTAAAAAATATTTAAAGAAAATAAGTAAGCGTTCGCACTAATCTAAAGTATAATAACCAACAATTAATTAAATACTTCAATATTTAGAAAATTAAGAAACTAATCTGTTTTTCATAAACACTATTGTGCAATAACATATATACTATATACTGTGTATAAAACATTAGACTCTTATATAGTTATTTTTAGTATGATTTTCGGTGATTGATATATGTAATCCTATTTTAAAAGATGATAACAAAATAGTTTAAAAAGATAATGACAAATTTTTTTTCTTTTTACTTACTTTTTAGAATATTTATTTTTTCTTGCGTTTTTTGTTCAGTTATATTTTTTTCCCACTTGATTTTCTCTTATTTCTGGATCTTGTTATTTTTTGTAGTAAATAAATATCTTAATGACTAAGAAAAATATACAATTATCTAACATTAGTAAATATTGTTGAATTTTTTATTTTAAAAATTTTGCACGTAAATGGAAGATGCCACAAATATCTTCATAACCAATAAAAATTCAAAAAAATACCAACAAGGCCTCGTCCTAAATTAAGGATTTTTCTTGTTTTGGTTAGCATGTCTTATCTTTGAATATATTGAAACATAAATATAGATATATTCATTATGAAACTCTTTCCATGAAAAATATAAATAAAAATTCCAAGAACAAAATCCATAGTACATCTCTAAAAACATTCACTAGTTGGGAGGGGCTGAAAAAACGAGGAAGATCCTACAAGGAAAGAACAAGGAAAAGTAAAGGAGAAGAGCGATTGGGGAGGTTCGGAAACGGGTTGCCATTGGACCCGCCACAGGCCATAGCCATCGATGCTAGAGCTATTTAACGCGATTCAAGACCAAAGACAAGTTGTACCTCACCCTTCAGTCGTTGTACCGTTTACTGCTGAATTGCACAAACAAATTCGAAAAACACACGGAAGCCTTTTCATCTTCTTTACTAGTTAATCATCCAGAAAACCTATAACAGGAAGATTGAATTGAAAATTCAGTTATCAGAATTTTTGGCTATTTCATTATGCAACCGTTTGCTTTGTGAAGTGAGTTGCTGTTAAATAGCTCTGGAATTTTCTTGGGGCATGGCGTATCGCGCAAAAGGTGAGATCTTTCACAGATGTATATGCATGTCGAATGTATTGAGTTTATGTTGTATGGCGAAATTTTAGTTACGTTCATGTGGATTTGCTTGTTATATACCCATGAATATACAGGAGAGAGCTATCTCGTGCCGGTAAATTCCATGATTTTAGATCTTTTTCTGTTAGTTATGGCTGCAATGATATAAAGATTTGTATTGTGTACATGTTATCGACAAATTACTGATGGCTGTACTTTAATGATACTCTATTTGGGACTTGAAGTTTTGATTGTTGCGGTCAACTTCTACTTTTTCGGTAAAGGCTAACAGCACTTTTTGGAGATGGGGGGTTGTTAAATTTCCTGTTTCGGAATGTGAGGTTTCAATAAATCAAAAAAAGTCTCTGCATCTGCAAATCTACAATGAGTGCGTTCTGGATATCCATCGCCAAACTTAATCTGCCAAACAACAAAGTGGTAAAGGGTGCTGGCGTGTCCCGGTGAAGACCCTCCAATGCTTCTGTGAGTTTTAGAGGTCTTAGAGTCACTGGATCGGGTGCTTGACAGCTAGTGCAACTCTTTCCCAGGATGGTGTATGGAAGATATGGTGCATTTCATGCACGTATCATGCTGTGTGTATACTTCTGTCCATGTCAGCTCATGTTTCCCTAAGGCATTAAATTGCTTTAGCGATGATGTGGTGGTCACGTGGCCTGATCTAATAGGACATGAGGGCGTTGTGATGAACCTCCAATGTCGCTGGCGTGGACCAATATCAGGATTTTTGTTGACTTGTGGAATACATAGTGAATGGAATGTTACTTAGAAGAGAACTTTTCCACTCAGAATCATGGGAGTTGAGAGATGGGTGTGGGAGGAAGTTTTATATGCCTTTTCTTGTATTTAATTTAGTGTCATCTGAGCAAAATCATTGAGTGAGTTGACGAGATTATTTTGCCTATCGTGTTTTCCTTATTTGTCTTTCTTTGTTCTGGTTACGCTTTTTGTATTTCAAATGCAGCGCTGAAACTCTTTTAGCTGTATGATAGCTGGTTAAATTTAAATACTTGTAGTTTTGCACCAATTTCATGAGCTAGCAGACCTCAGCAATATAGTTACTTACTAGCTATCTTCACTTATGCAACTGCTTTGTTTCTGAAGTGACAATGTTCTTCATGTTTTATCTACTGAGATTCTTATATTTGGTGATGCTCTGATTTCAGTTCTTCAGAAGAAAGCAGAAAAGTTTGAACTGAAGAAATTGCAGGTTCTTCAAGTAACTAAGGAACGAGTATCAGCTCTGGAGCCACTGCTTCAGGATGTTTATGCCAATCGGCGCCCAAAAACAACTGATTATGAAGTTCGAAGAGATTTAGTTCGTGTCTTTAATGAGATAGCAAAGGAACTTTATGGTAATCTTTTAGGCATGTATGATTTCTCAGCTTCCTTTTGCATTTTCTGGAAGAGTCATGTATGATATGTCACTACTTGTTCATTTTCTGGAAAATCAGTGCTCATGTATGTAAATTGTTTAACTAACCCATTATTCTTGCTTAGTCATTCGTTAATTTCTAGTACAACTTTTTTCCACCTTAGTTCTTGCTGCTCCCATGACAGGTGTTTCTAACTAACTGGAGTGCAATCTTACTGTTTCTTTTCAGGCAACTCCAAAGACATTCCTGTTGTGGTGGAATTTGGTTCTTTTGTAATGGATCTTTTCGGCACCACCAGTGATCTAGATCTCTCTGTAAATTTTAACACCGCTACAGTTCCTTTTCCGCGTGAGAAGAAGATTCAAACTTTGAGAAAGTTTGCAAAAAAGCTATATGCTTTACAGAGTAAAATCTTATGCTATTTGCTTGTTCTTATAATTCCGTCTTCCAATGTATTTGTGAATATGTTGATTTGCCTATTCTTTTAGTCTGTCACAATTTTCAATGCAATTTACCCCTAAATCTTTTAGGAATGTTTCCTTAGTTGATATTGGATTCAAAAAACAATTTTGAAAAATTGGTTGCTCTAGATGGAAGCACTCCCAAATATGTCTGACCTATATTAGAATGCAAATATATGAGACGAATTTCTGGATCTAGTTAGAGGGAAGGACTGTATGGATGTCATGAGAAGACAATGTGTTTCCGAAGAGGAGTTAGACCTCTATCTTACAGGTTGACTTGTCTTGGTTGTATTGGATATGTAAAATAATCAGCTGCCCATTAAAAATTTTTGGACTTTCGAATATGATACCAACTTGGATAAACTTGTGAATGCCTAAGAAACTCCAACCCCCCGTGGTGGAGTGAGTTGGAATTCTTAACATTCCAAATGACAGTTCCATATGTTTAAACAGGTTTCTGTATCAGAAACAACAGAGGTTCCATCTGTTTAAATGTACATTAATCAACTCAAATTACAACCTATGTAGGAAATTCAAGTAAAGGAGACATCTTGATAAGACAGTGGGAAGTTCCACAAACATCAGTATCCCATGGATTTATGTTTTGCTTGACTAGAGGAGGTTGTTGGTGTCCATGTCTCATTGAAAACAACGCGGTAATAGTAGAATGAAGTACTTGTCCCCTTTCTGCATGATCAATCAATGATAGAATGACAATACTATTAATATGGTGACTCCAACCAGTATGGAGAGAGTGAAACTTAATAGATTCTTTCTAATTACAGAACGCTATTTCTTGGTTTCTTTTAGGCATATGTTGGAGAATAGAACGGAAAAATAAAGTGGAGATCATTTCAGCTATTAAGTTAGAATATTTTTTGTATCTCTTACGATATTTTGAATATCTCTATTTTAGGTAATGGGTCGTATGTGTATCCATATATCTTGTGCCCTAACCGTATTATCTCTCTCATATCTACAATAAATACGGGATATGATTTTTCAGAATGTCAATAAAATACCATAATCTTCTAACATTATACCAGAGTAAGTGAACAAGAAAATCTTTTCCTTTCCCACAGTTGAGCCAATGCCCTCTCTGCTGCTTTATAATTTATACCAATCTCTCTTTCCCACTCTACAGTAGCCTTAACATTCTCTGCTTAACTAATGGTCTTTGCAATGCAACCTACTTTCGTCTTCACCGATGTCCAAGCCTAAAACCATCTTAAATCTTTCAAAAGGAAAAGTATACATATGATTTAGCAAAATCTCATTGTGATTTCTATTTGATTATCATAGTTATGCCTAAGATTCTCGCGTAACTATGTCGTTGTCTCTATCTGTTTCTATCTCGACTATATCATGATGTATCTTCTGTCATGACCTTTTTTGCTCCTATGGTGGCTGTTCCATTACTTGTGTCTGCTTCTGTCATGGCTGGATCATGATTTGTACTCCTGTGCTGGCTAGACCTTACCATCATTTCTGACTGTTTCTGTCACGGTTATGTCAATATTGATCTGATCTCTACCATGTCTGATAAGAGCCTAGAGGCTGAATATATTTTTTTGTTTCTCTGCATTAGGATTTAGGATATTAAGAATGATCAGCTTCGAGGGGGAGTCTATAATATTTTAGTCTGTTAGTTATATCTTTATTCGTCTCCGTATTTCCATGTAACAAGCTGCAAATGATTGATACTCATGCTCAACTTGAGGGGGAGTATTACTTTATCTCTTTATCTGTTCAATTTATTAGAAATATTTCTACTTTAGGTGATGGGATTATGCATCCATATCATTCTTCAGCCCTAAGTCATATATCAGTAAGGTATCATTTTTCCGTCTAACAGAGTTTAGGTTGGTAAGTCTTTTATTGATCTAATGTATATATTTACTGTAACATCGACAATCCTAAGGTCCAAAAATTATAAACGAAAAAGTTGTGTTTTGTGAAAACAAGGATAAAAGTATCTGAATCTGTAGTTAGTGATAGTGTGATACTGGCCTTAGTTAGGTTTTGTTTGATGCTAGAGATAGTATGAAAGTTATTCCAACTCATTTTTTCTGAAAATGGTCGCTTGACTTGCTTTTTGTGGTCTAGGGGTCTGCATTTGTTTAAATTATAGATCAAGTTAATCTCCATTTTAATTTATAGAATCAATTCTTACCAATTTTACCTGCAGAAGCTCTCTGTTCTTCTCATGCATCGTATGAAAGAAATCTTGAAAAATGTGGAAACGCAGTAAGAGTAGCTTATGTTTCACGTTGGTTTGGCTGTAGATCACTGAATGATGTTGATTCAGTTATCAGATGTGCTGCAAGTAATTATTAGATGGAATTGCTACGGTTGAAGTCAATGAGGCCATTTTTCTCTCTAGATTCTGGATTTTTTTTTTATTCTATCATGGATGATTTTTTCTATATTTTACCAAGCTTAAGAATTGAAGTTGGACAAACTGATGTATGCATTCCTATGCTTTAGGTAAAGGGCATGTTTATGGGGTCCTCCCAATTACCACGGCCAAGGTGCCTATTCTGAAATGTGTTGATCGTGGAACTGGAGTGGAGTGTGATATATCAGTTGAAAATAGAGATGGGATTTTGAAATCCCGGCTTATTCATATCATCTCATCCATTGATGAAAGGTTTCATAAGCTAAGCTTTTTGGTATGTTTGACTTTCTTCATGTCCTTCGTATTTCTTTGTTGGGCCATGAAACCTTTCCGCTTTTTCTTATATTCAGCCTTTCTCCTAATTCCTTGAAACAATTTGTGCACTCATTTAGTTTCTGTTCTTGTGTAGTTTGGTACTTTAGTTTATCTGATAGGGGCTATATGCTACAAAACCAGTTGACGTAGGTGGTCTTTTATGTCCAATTCTTTATCGGTTCGGCAGTAGTTATACTGTATTCTTCTTTTTGCAACATTGGTTAACTCAGTATCACCTGGGTTTACTGGGACGGGGACTATTAGACAAGACACACTAGCCTCGCAAGCCTTTGCTTAAGCCCATATAGGTACCCTATGTGATTATTTGAGCTCAAGACCTATATTGTGCACCAAGGGCTGTGGTCATCACATATTCCAGTTGAGATTATTAAAAATCTCTCTCCATGCATGTCTTTGGGTTTGTTGAATTTCCACTTGGTTTTCTTGGTGTGATTGAACCATTAATTGCTTTTGGACAAAATATTTGAAATAAAATCCTTGAACAATTTCTTCCCATCCTAACTTTTTTTTGCCTACTTTGTTCTCTTGAATCCACCTCCTTAGTGCCTTCTGAAGCAGAAATATGCACTTCCTTTGCTATTCGAGCTGATGACATAGAGATGGATAAACAAAACCAGAGATGGGCATAATAGTGGCTACCGACATACTTCAACATGGTGAATGTTAAGACTGGGAATCGACTTTGATGAGGAATCAGGCAAATTGCTTGTAACTAATTATGAGGGGTGAAATTGGGAATTCTATAGCTGTAATGGATGAGCAATCCTCCCAAACTGCAAGTAGATGATAAGATATGAGTCAGAAAAAAACAGTAGATTCTTGGCTATGTTTTAACTAATTTTGAACAATTATTAAATATTGGCCACGCTGATGAAGCTCACAGTGGGAACATATCAGTGGAAAATCCTATCCTTCTAACCATATATTCCACATAGATCCTGATGTATTACTTTGCAAAATCTTCACTTGTAGAAGCATGACTGTCAGTTTTTAAACGCTTTAGACTATAATTTCAGAACTAGCATCCAATCCCAGTTAGCTAGTGATGATGATTAGTTTCTAATTCCAATTATTAAAATCCAATATAGATACATTTCCTAGTGTTTTGCTTTAGGAGAGGTACACATGGGACCTGTAAAATGCTTTTTTTGTTTAAGAATTAGAATTTGCCGCTGCATGTTCTGATGTGCATTAATTGATCTGTCTGTGCAGATGAAAACTTGGGCAAAGGCACACAACATCAACAGTTCAAAAGATAAAACCTTGAATTCTCTCTCTATAATACTATTGGTCGCTTTTCATTTGCAGGTAGCTTTTTGCTGTGGTGAAATCCATATTCATTCATGAGTTTTCAACCCATTGTAAAATTTGTGTATACTATTCTCTTTGATGTCGTCTGTCTGCTGATTTTCTGATGGGGATTTATGGCAACAAAATCAACTTGATCAAAATACCATTGAACTAACTTCCATTATTTGCAGCAATTGAGAAAGATTAAAAGTTAAACTGCATTTTCCTAAGGCAACAAGACCAAAAAAATAATTTATAAATGACATTGTACACTAATTTAATGAAAAGGAGAAAAAGATACTTTAATTATTTTTATTTACCACACAACATCAGAACATAGAATATTTATTGGTAGACATAGAATAAGTTTATTTCATGGGCTAGAAAGAAACATATAATGATTATTTCAATGTTTTTACTAATTCCCTTCAGAAAGTTTAGTTGAGGGATGACATTGAATTGAAATCACAAGTATAATTGGCAACCCAGTTGAATACATACAAATGAAAATGAAAAAAAATAAAATAAAATAAAAAAATTAACCCCTTTCTTGCACGTGTTTCTATACCTTTTTGTGCCTACTTTTTAATTCTGGCATTTTCTTCCATTTTTTGCACTCCTGCATGACTACCTAGTCACTTAAGATGCTATGAATAAGTTCACAGTATACAGAATTGTTTTTAATCTTTTGTGTTTCTTCTTCTTGTGGTTTGTTATTTATTCATTGGTACCTGCTTTGCTTAAGTGCTTACGTCATCTGATTTTACCCATGGTATTATCTGATAAATATGTTCTATAGAAACCTAACACAAGAATGGCTCCATGCGGTGTCTACATGTATTGGGTGAGTGTGTAGGAGATGACCTCATATGTGCCTCACATTACTCTAATGTTGCCTAAATAGTAAAAACTAACAATGGGCGGCAAAATCAGCTTCTGTCTCTGTCAGAAAATAAAGCTTCCAAAGAGTTGAATGCATCTGGAAGTGAAATGTGGAAATACAGCATCAATGTTTGAACTTTCTCCCTTCCTCCTGAAGCCCCATTTACTGTCCGCTACTCGTTATCTGCTTCTTTGCCATCTTTTTATCCTCTTTTTCTTTTTCCCTTTTTCTCCTTTTTTTCTTTTCCCAACTACAATCAAATTCTACAGTGTAGTTTGAGTTTGCTGTCAAAATTACTGAGGACTGAGAGTCAAAGAAGCAGAATAAGGAGGAGAAATGAGCTGATCTAACGGAAGAAGTAATGATAAAGACAGTTGATATAAGATTTAATCCTTCATGTTTTCGTATGTTGGCTCTTGGCAATGGGGCTAGTGAGCTTTAGGTTTGATGAATAAGTAAATGGTCCTAGCCATGTTGTATTCTATTATTTATAATCATTATATCTGCACCTTTATATCTGCGCCTCTATTACTGTATCTTCCTGCATGCTTTCGGTGCAACATAGCAATGGTATGGAGCACAAATGGAAATAGAAGCATGCTTTTGATTGCATGGTCTTTTAGAGTTCGATATTGCATTCACCTCTTGTTTTCCTAGGGCTTATATGCTCCAGGGATGGTGTGCTCTCTTTGTGGTTTTTTCCTCAGTGAATTGTTGTAATGTGCTTTCTATGTGGTTTATTCTTGTGTGTTTTGCTATTAATCTTTTTCCATCTAATTTGCTTCTGGACATAGTGGTTGTGTTGTCATGTCATGATATAGTGGGTCATTTGGAGATGTTACTTCGTCATTTTGTGTGACCAGTGGTGTGCCTTTTAAATGAAAATGCAATGCTGGTTTTTCCATTAATAATTATCTTTTGCCTGTTTGGGTACATCTTGATTACTTAATTTTCTCCTCTCCCTCACCCCATACACTCTTTTTATGCAGACTCGAAATCCTCCTATTCTTCCTCCATTTTCCGCACTATTTAAGGGTAATTACTCTGAACTGGATTCATTTCCCTTCATAGGATCCATTTCCTTACCGTTAAGGTAGTGGCTTTAGGTATGGCTAGCAGCCTGGCACCCAGGCAGAACATTTTTTAATGTATGACTCTTCAAAATGGGCATGCTTATTTCTATTGTGTCACGTACACGTGCACATGAGTGTTTGATCACACTAGATAACAACATGGTATTCTCTTCAATAATATACTGATTATGGGCTTATCTTAATTTGACTGCCAAACTTCATTTAAGAATTTTTGGAGAATATACATTTATATATGTGTTAACCGTTGTTAATGACTATCAAGTGTTTTATCATCTTAGCTTCTTTATTTTGATGCTGCAAGTTTATTGTCATCTTCTAGTTTACATTAACATGATTGAGCAGCTTCTTCAAATGGTAAAATCAAATTTCGAGTATGGTTTGATTGATCACTTTTATAATAGCTCCTTATGTTAATGATGCATGAGAATCAGTTTGAAGAAATGAATTTTCCTGTAGAGCTTATAGTTTAGTAATGTGCTCTTCTAAGCAATTCAAATATCGTCGTTTGCTTCCTCCTGTAAATGCAGAAGCCTCCCTTTGAAACTACTGAATCTTATTTACTTTAATACCAATTAACTATTAACTATAGATTGATTGCTAGTTTCCATGCCTTCTTTTTTATTTGCATGTCTGAGTCTAACACAGCTGTTAACTGTATTAACATGCTTCAGTTGCATTGTATGGTAATAAACACTGTCTCATTTTCTTTGTCATCTTCTGTTTTTAAGCTGTTCTTCTTATCCCATATCCTCTAGATGGTACTGATCCTGCAATGGTGGTGAAATCACTATCTAATTTTGTAAATTATGGGAAGAGAAATAAAGAATCTTTGGCTGAGCTTTTCGTCACTCTGCTAATCAAGGTAGTTCTTGTATTTTGGCTCTTATTAAGCTATATCAGTATTAGGAGAAATGCCTGTTTTTTATATTGAAAACCACTATTTTACATTTTGATTTCTTGCCTGGAGATTACTGTTTGCTTATTTTCTTAATTTTGCAGTTATCTTCTGTTGAAAAACTTTGGGCAAAGGGTCTCTGTGCCAGCACATGCAATGCATCATGGACATCGAAAACCTGGGATTCTAAAGTTGCCTCTATCAGTGTAATTAGACTTCCTTCTTTTGACTTGAATATTTTTATGTTTTTAAGATGCACAAAGATATGTAATTTCCAATCTTTACAGGTGGAGGATTTTACTGACCAATCCCAAAATGTTTCGAGGGCTGTGGGTCAAGCAGAAGTGAAACAGATCTATAAATGTATTGACATCTCTATCCGGTATATTTTCTCGTTCATGGATGGGCAGATTGGAGTTACGCTGAGGGATCTTTTGTTTGGCCAGGATGGCATCCCTACCCCAATTCCTATAGGGACTTTAAATTTGCTCCCAATTGCAGCATTGCCATGTACTCCCCATGCAAACCAGCCCAGAAGAGTAATAAATGGGAAAAGAAGGAAACAAGCTATGCGTACCAACTCTGCCCGAGTAGAGCAAGCTATGCCCCTTGAGTCTGCTAAGAGGATGCGGACTGCTGAAGGTTGGATAGGGATGCCCAATGGAAATCGGGGAGTGGAACTTGTGGAAGGTCGTGTAGGAACTCAACTTGCTACGACTTTTGACCCAACAAAAGGGCAGCAACCCATTGGAGGAGGTTGGGTGATAACTCAACAACCTGGTGCAGGAGGTTGGGGGGTAACTCGGCAACCTAGTACCGGAGGTTGGGGAGTAACAAAGCAACCCACTGAAGAAGGCTGGGGAGGAACTCAGCAATCCAGTACCGGAGG
>JACFYI010003308.1:751181-769965 GCA_014898755.1 Handroanthus guayacan | reverse complement strand
GTAACAATCTTGAAGAAAAGATTAACAAAATAGATGAAATTTGGGGAATTTGGGACTGAATAGGATGATTTACTCAAGAATGGAAGAAGAGAAAAACGAAATCTTCATTAAGAGAGGAATCTGATACACCTTTGTGCTTCTGTAATTTTCTTCTACATCCCATTGGGGAAGATGACCCCCAAATTTATACAACTTCGGGCCTACAGCTAATAAGGATTGTTGGGCCGAAAATTACAACAAGCCCAAACAATACAACAAGCCCATTATTGGCCCAACCAATAACAAGCCTCATTTAACAAAAATGGTAAAGAAATCTGACTCTTTCAGCACTCATCTTTATTTCCAGCTTCCGCCATTGCTGCTGCAGCCTGCAAACTTGCTTGTTGATTTATATCTTCATTTTTTCTTGTTACAGAATCCGAATACTGTCAAGAATTTCTGGTCTTCCAAATGGCTTGACGCACACCGGAAAATGCGGAACTCATTGTCTTGGAGGTGGTCTAAAGCAAGTATATTACTCCTATCAACATGAATGGAGAGCTGTTGAGTAACGTTGAGATTTCCCAAATGTTAAATCTCAAACGTCCATTTCGATTACCACCAAACTGTGTGTGAGCTGTGTGCTGTGTGTTTTGATGTGTGCGTACTATGAGCTCCACGCGTGTGGGTGCGTGCGTGGGTGATAGATGGGGATGGAGAGGGGACGGGACGGGCGGGGAAGGGCATTGGGCGGGTGCAATAGGTTTTCCTCCACCTCCTCCCTTTTGCCCTTTTTTCCTCAATTTTTTTTTGTTTTGTTTTTTTGTCTTGTGTTTATTTTATTTCTTAAATAATAAGTAAAATTAATTAAATTTAGATAGGTAATATTAGTTATATTTTATTATTCTAGAACAGCTCTTACTGTAAATAAAATCATTGATATTAAATTATCTAATTGATATCTATATGACTATATTATCTAATTTTTTTTCCAATTATTAAATTATTTCATTTTTTCTTATTTTAAAGTTTGGATTTAAAGAAATTATTCAATATTTTTAAAATTCTACTATTTTAAGTATATTCAATAATTTAAATATTTAAAAATACCAAATGCAACGAGGGTATTTTGATTAATACATAGGGCTCTTACGGAAAACTGACATTACGGGTTTATTTCCCTTTTTTTTTCCCCTTTTGTTTTTACACAGGGTCTTTCTTGCTAGGTAAAATATGACAAAATTTATTTTGCTAATTAGATATAACACAGGAAAACTTTGCTTAGGATTGAAACGCGACAGAACAAACTTCCCAAGTGAAACACATACATTAGCCCAGCAATCTATCAACTCAGTTCTTCCAAGCTGGTAGAACATGGGAGAGTGACAGTGTATGTCAGTCCAAGTCCATAACAGAGTGGACCAAGAACCCCAATCCTGAATTTTTGGTAATGGACATAACAAGTTAAGCTAACCTCGGCAAGCCCAAAAGGTCCTAGGAAAGAGTAGCTCGGTTAATGCGATCGTGAAGATGTACATATTTTTCTAGTCAGCCCATTCAATGGTCGAATTGTACAAATAGAGTTATGGCTCAATTCGGACAGCTGACATGAGTGATATTAAGATATTTTATCTAGATTAAGAATATTTATTTCTAGGATAGAATATTTATGTGCTCACCACGTATTGGAAGTCCGAGTTGGAAAAGAGGTTTGATTTCTGAGCGCAATAATTATTGTATATTGATATTTATTTTTGACTCTGAAGATTTTGAATCTAAATTTAAGCATTGAAGGATTCTCCAAATGGGATATCTCCAAACTCTCATTTTCTCCTGTGGTTGTAGGTGTTGAATTGAAAAATCTGAAACTTGACTAGGCCCTGGGTCCTATGGCTAATGATGGGTTGTCATCGCTCTTCCATTTAAATATTCTTTTTCTTTTTAAGAAGTTCTGGAACGGGACAAATTCCCTCTATATTTCCAGACACAAGTTATCTTCTTGGTAATTTCAGTAATTTATATTTTATTTCGGAAAGACTGTCTCTCAATTGTTCTTTCTTGATAGCAGAATTGACATATATACTAGGTTGTACAGTGATTTTATATTTAAATTTAATTTTAAGAAAAATATTTAACAAACATATGTATGTCAAAAACATTCTGGATTCTTTATTCCACTTTATGTTTCATTTTGTATTTCATTCACAGATATATGACAAGTGTACGGTATCTACATTTCATCTTTCGTTTAATTGCTTGTTGTGTTATTTGATATACTCTTGACATGTGTTTAAAACATCAAATAAAAAATGAAATATTAATTTAAAATAAAATATTCTAATCGTCCTAAAGACCACATTGCTGTGGAAAATATGTGCCGGAGACCATGTGCTTATGGAAAATTCAAACAAGCAGTGGATGGCAAAGACCAATACTTCAGGAAGGTTGACTGCAAATAATCCAATATTTAAAAAAGTTTTGAAATGAGACAAATCACCTATATGTTTCAATACACAAGTTATTTTCTTGTTAGTTTAATTCTTCATTCCAATTTATATTCCATTTATTTTAGAGCACGAATGTAGGTGAAATGTATGGTTTCCACTCTTTCGTTTTGGATTTTATTGCTTATTGTTTTGTCTAATATACAGTTAACATGTTTTTAAAAAATGGAATATAAGGTAAAATATTATTTTTAAATAAAAGATTTTAAGTGTACTAAAAACCACATATTTGTGAAAAATGTGTGCCGGAAAAGACAAAATATCATTTTCAATAAAAAATTCTAACCTTACTAAAGACCACATATTTGTGGAAAATGTGTGCCTAAAACGACGTATTTGTGGAAAATTCAAACAAGAAGTTGATGGCAAAGATCAATACTTTAGGATGGTTGACTGCAAATAATCCAATATTTTTTTTTTCTTTTTTAGAAATACATACATATTGAGACTAGATAGAAACATTATATTTTCATGGGACCCAACTTGATTTTACGTGACCTTGTACAATAAAAAGTTTTTGTTTTTTTTTTTGTTCTTTTTTTTTTAGGCAGTGGGGATTGATCAGATTTGTTTGAAGATTCCATATTAAGTTGGTGTATTGTGACTATTCCATAGTTAAGTTGCCGACATTCTTTCGATAAAGTGATACCATTTAGGCATTTTCCCCTTTTATAGTTCAATTTATGCAAGTTCGAATTCCATTAATAGCTTGTGGCTTCCGTCTATACTAATTGTCTACTATTTAACATTTAAAACACATTGATGTAACCATTAAATTTAAATCGCTCCCTGTGTGCGTGTGTGTGTGAGAGGGGGCGGGCGGGGAGAAAAAAAATGATAATAATACTATGCCATAGTTAAGTTGGTGGATGGACTAAAATTGAGTTATGTCCCTTCGGTGTTGATACCAGCCATTTCCATATATAATGCATAGCGTAACTTGGAAATAAATTGCTATGTCATGAAAGCGAATATCTAAGATTAGATTAAATATAAACAGAAGTAGCCACCATTGTAGACCTATTGAATGTCTAGGAGTTGATTTCTCGAAGAAAAATTATTCTTCGAAGACAATAATAAATTTTCCTTTCAAAATTTGACTTTTTAAATATTATTAAAAACTGCTTATTTCAAGTTTTATTATGTCATCAATAATAATCATATTTATTTTCATTGTCAATTATTCACTTTAATATAACTGTCTATTACATTGAACAACATCTGTCGTAGAATTTATTATTCTTATTTAATAAAACAAAACACAACACATTATCCAACTACATAATAATAATAATAATAATAATAATAATAAATAAATATATTATCCTAAAATGTTATCCCAAAACGTCTCAAAAAAAAAAAAAGCAAATATAAATTTTCTAGCTACAATTGTTTTAAAATAACAATTTTTTATTTTTCAAATTAACACAAAATCTCATACCTAGTATTATTTTTAGAGTTCTTGAAAACCAATTCATGGTTATAAATCATGTTAAGCAAACAATACATAAAAATGATACATGCATATGTATACGTATATTATACGAATTAATGTTGAAGGATAAGTTGTTTAATATTATTGATCAAGATCATCTTCCAACAAGAGATGCGACTTCTTTTATTTAAAATTTATTCAAATGATGAATTAGTTAATTATATTTATTAATAATTTTATTTTCTTAATTTAATGAAATGATGAAATTGATCCATTGTAATGAACTTTTCGAAAAAAAGAAAAAAGAAAAAAAAGTTGAGTCTAAACTAATAACATTCAAAATTATTAAATAGGGATAATTACCTCAACACCCCATGAGGTTTACTATAATTATCAAAACATCACTTGACGTTTGGATAATTTCTATTACACCTCATGAGATTTGAATAGTTACAATTACGCCTTCTAAAAATCTTAAATATTGTAGGTATACCTTTTAGATGAAGAGGTGTAATTATAATATTATGCTTTAGTTTACGGGATTTAATTATATATTCATGGATTGTAATTATAATTATACATTAAATATACTGTATATTAGGGGTTGTAGTGCTAGTTATCCAAATATATATTAGGATGAATTTTGGTAATTATAACAAACATTGGGAGTGTAAATGTAATTATACCTATTAGATGAAAAACAAAAATAGTAGGTCAAGTTGGAACATTCAATTAATTCTTTTTTTATTTGATTCTATTAGTTATTGTCGTTTTGCAACACAACTCCACGTAATTGTTTCTCGAAATTGAGGTAATTATTGAAAAATAAAAAAGAATAAAAACCTAACTTGGCCATAGTGATGGGACTCGACTAGATGCGTTTTCTACTCTCTCTCCTCCGTTGGGCCGTACGATCAACAGATAGGTACGGTCAACTACGTCAGCGGACCCCACATGATATTCTTCTTTAATTGCCATTACGACTTTCGTACCGCCAGCCGTACGCCACACAAATTCCACTCAGCTCCGCGTGGACTAACCGTGGATGCCTTGTGCTCCCACATCCAGCCGTTCGTTTACGGTGGGGAGATAAAACTGACGGGTACGATGGATTGACATATTCTTTGACTATTCTTAGCTTTGTCTACTTGTACAAATAATTGATAGGCATTATCTCAAATGGGTGCAGTTATCATCACCCATGACATCATCACGCACATGTGCCACTATCGTTGAGGAACCAAATTATCATTCTCATAATGCAACCATGTTATCATCCTTGGCCTTGGGTCTCTATGCTTCTATTTATATATCATTAAAAATAAAAAAATAATTTTTTTTGTTAGTTCTTTTTTAATTATTTTGATGAGCATCTGTGTTCGGTTTTTTTTTGGTCATTTGCTTTTTTTAGGGATAATTACCTCTACACCCCCTGAGATTTGATTAATTACCATTACACCCTCTACTGTACAGTGTAGTTAATGCATAGTTACAATTACACCCCATGAACGTATGCGTGTATTACAACTACACCCCTTTAACTTATGCTTATATTGCAATTACACTCTTTTATCTAATGGGTCTACTTGTAATGTTTAAGATTTTTAGGGGGTGTAAC
The DNA here is from genome assembly GCA_014898755.1 of Handroanthus guayacan. Taxonomy (NCBI): domain Eukaryota; kingdom Viridiplantae; phylum Streptophyta; class Magnoliopsida; order Lamiales; family Bignoniaceae; genus Handroanthus; species Handroanthus guayacan. The sequence goes on along the minus strand of JACFYI010003308.1, from coordinate 764,429 downwards.
GACAACTATCTAAACCTCAGGGGGTGTAATGGTAATTAACCAAATCTCAAGGAATGTAATGGTAATTATACCAGACCTCAGGGGGTGTTGAGGTAATTATCCCTTTTTTTAATATTGAAATGATGAAAAAAATTAGAAAAGGGATGTTTCAAGCGGAATTCGAACCTATATCAACGATTCGGTAAAATCGCCTTTCTTATTACTTAGGCAAGTGGCTTTGTTTGGTTAATGATGTAAAACAGTGATTTTTGAATTAAAAATAATATTTTAACATAAAATTGATAATAAATAACATTGGATTCTTTTATGTACTAAGATAACAATTATTACTTAATTTAGGCATTACTTTAACAGGATTACAGAATTATTTATAGATTTTAATTATTTTAATTTACTAGGAGGTGGATTTCCGTTGACAAAATAGATATGTAAGTTTGAAATTTATACTCATCTTTTGGTATATATATAAAAGTGAAAAAGAAGTGGAGAGTCATGCCACTTGCTCGGGGCTGGGTGGACATGAAAATTGTCTAAAAATTTCAGCGTCTGCAACTTGAAATTGAATTATAGATAACTTGATTAAAATGAATATCTAATGATTACAAATTGATTTTTTTGACTGAAACCTATGAAGTGGTGACATTGGTATCACAATCATCCCTTTTTTTGAAAAGCGACTTTCACGATATGGCCTGACAGTCTATGATAAACCAATAGACATTGGGATTTGAGAGGTGATTTTTATGTGATTAAGAGATAGCTTCGATACATGTGTAGCACTTTATCCAAGGATCTAATGGACCCGAAAATTGTTTTGAAAACCTATTGTGTGTAACCTAAATTTGAGTTATAGACAACTTGGTCAAACGACATATCAAATAATTGTATATGAATTCTTTAATCAAAAGTTATAAGATGATAACCTTCTCACCACTTGTTCTGTGCAGAATAGAATGATATAGATGATATATTTGTTCACATTCAAAGAGTCAAAATGAAATCTAATTCTATATATTCATAAAATGCCAGAAAACTATACCATTAAGTGTCAAATAAGAAAATGATCACTAAAAATATGAAACTAATTTTATTTTATCAAAATATTAGTTTATAAGTGACAATATTTTTTATTTTTTTATTAAAAATATAACAACAATTTTTTGTTTTGTCATAATATGAATTATAGTAATAAAAGTCAATATTTCAAGTTGTAAATACTGACAGTTATTGAAATGACAACCTAGTGACCGACAATAAATTCTCACTCTGACTTGTAATAAGAAAAAAGACTATTATTAGATGTTACTATAGATGTGTTATTAATTGCCAATAGTAATAATTTAAGCATAATTTTGTCATTATTAAATTTGCGAAATTATTTTGTCAAAAAATAATTGTTTCACTTAATATATATATAATTAGCGGCGTTTTTATATTATTACACAATATAATGTCGCCATTGATTTTCTTTTCGCGAACTAAGGATGAATTAAAGACACCATAGAAAATTAAAAAGAAATTTAGTGTACACCAAAATTTTCATTAACTATTTATATATTTTATACCAAAATATATTTTATCTCATTAATGAGTTTTAGATGGTTAACAATGATAATAATTATATTTAAATTGTGATCGCACATTAACAATTAATGATGACAATACCAAATTTATCATCAATTACATATTTAATACAACAAAAATGTATTTTAGCTCAATGATAACTTTTATATGTCTATCATTGATAGTAATCGATATAAATTATTACTATTGTTTTAATAAGTAGGGACACGCATATATATATAATAAAAATATAAATATTCAGGTTTTTGAAAAAAAATAAATTATTGTCATTTTATTGTCACTATATATCTACGCATTACTGGTTATCCGTAATTATTTTTTCTTGACCTTATCAAATATTGGAAATTATAGCAGAGGTTCGTCTCTGCTATTCTAACAACCTCTGGTTGCAAATCCTTTTAACTAATTATCTAGCATTCGACGTAGTATTATCGAATCCTCCCTTGCGTGCAGTAAACCTTTTTTGCACAATCCTATTTAGACCTCCTGCTCTCATGAGCAAATAATGACATAACCAGATGCTTCCTAAGTACTACTGTTAGAACTCATATGCCAAAATAGAATCTCATTTCATCTCAATACCTAAAAAGAAGAAAGTGCTAATGCATATATGCTTTTCATTATGGATACATACATATAGCCGAGAAGATATTAGGTATGTGTGAGTCAGGTACTAAACCTTCGTACTTATAACTATTATTATCTGGCAAGTCACTGTAGACCACTTATCACTCCTTTTCCTCCCTCCTCTCTCCACCACTTATCTTATGTTACTCTTGTACTTCATTTCTGACATCCCAGGTAATTCCAACTCAAACCAACTATGAGCTCCATCGAGAACAACCGTCGCCTCCTTCTGCGCCTCCGCCTCTCGTCCTTCGTGGCCGTCCTCCTTCTCTTTCTATTCGTTCCCACGTGAACTATTTCCTATGGATTGCTCTCCTTCGACTTCAATACTCATCCTCCTTACAGAAGATCTCCTCCTGAAAATCTTCTCCCTACTCCCTGACGACTCCGACCGGAAATCCTTCCGCTCCACTTGCAAGACCTTCTACCGGGTCGATTCGCTTCACCGGTCCCACATCCGGGTCCTCCGACCCGAGTTCCTCCCCTTCCTACTCCACAAACTGCCCCGTGTCGATTCCCTCGACCTCTCAGTCTGCCCCCGCATAGATGACGCGTCCGTTCCCATCCTTCTCTCCGCCGCCGCCCCGATTTGGGCCCGGAGGATAAAGCGCCTGAATCTGAGTCGGTGCTCCGGCTTGAAATTTCGGGGTCTGGAAGCACTGGCGGTAAACTGCAAGAATTTAGAGAGTGTTGATATCTCGTACTGTTCTGGGTTCGGTGATCTGGAGGCGGCGGCGCTGTCGCTCGCGGCGGAGCTGAAGAAACTTAATTTGGACAAGTGTTTGAATATCAGCGACGTGGGATTGGCTAAAATCGCGGTGGGGTGCCCGAAGCTCCAGAGACTCAGCCTCAAGTGGTGCTTCGATATAACCGATATTGGAGTTGAACTTCTTTCCAAGAAATGTGCTCAATTGAAACATCTTGATATTTCTTACCTAAAGGTCTTAATCAAATCCTCCAATGTATTTTTCTTGCATTCTTAGATTAATTTTTAAGGTGAATTGATGATTTATGGGCTCTAATTTGATTTGTTTAAGGTTACGAGCGAGTCGTTACGTTGGATTAGTGGAATGGAGAGGCTGGAGATATTGGAAATGGTGGGATGTGGATTGGTGGATGATATGGGGTTGCATTATATTGGAGACGGATGCCCTTCACTTAAGGTTAGCTCATCTTTTAAAAGTAGAATTATTTATGGATAGAATTCTAAATATTACTTCAATTTATCTCATATTCCATGTATTAAATATTTTCTTATAAAATAATACAGGACTGTAGTTGCCATACATTGGGTATCAATCCGTGCTGTGATGAAACATGATATGAAAATAAATTGGAATAGAGATCCAAAGTACATTATTTAGTGTGTACCTGAGATGCGATTGTATTACTTTTGAAAATGTTTCCTCAGGGTTGACAGGATCATCATGTTTCATTTCTTATTACATGTCATAAATACATGCAAGTGTATTATGTATATCTTTCGTTACAAAACATAAGGTTGTACATGTCATACACTAATTGGCAATACCTATGCAATGGCATAGGAAATGAAACATGGAATAGAGGATCCAAATTGCCTTAGGATTACCTTATGCATTTAAGACTAATTTTGATTAGATGAATTTCCATTCTTTCCTAGTAGTTTATCTAATTCCTTTGATCAAATTTTAGAAAGTTACTTTTCTTTAAACTCTTCGATTTTGTTCTTTGTTTTCGTATTTTGATAAAGAATCTTCATGCTGCTGCCTCCTTGAAAGGGTTTCATGCCTGCCTAAAGTTAAATGAAATAGATAACAAAGATGCACACGTTAACAATCATAATATGCGATTATTAATTCTTCAAGTATGTTTTGCTAAGTAAGTTCTATGTTTCAATCTTGATGCATCATATTCCAACAATTACGTGATTTTCTTTCTAAACCAGTTAGGAATTGTGTGTTCATATTATTTTGCAATATATAGGGAGTTCTCATACACAATGCTGTTTTAGATTTAACCATGTATGATTTAGATGGTTGTGTATACATCTAATTCTATTCGACATTTTATGAATTCATATCTTACATACATTTTCCAGACGACTATATATCATTATCATCTTGTATCAGCATGTATATCATATATGTTTGTTACCAGCATGACTAAGATGTTTCCAATATCACATATATAATAATATTATAAATCGATAGAAAAACATGTACCGGTATAGTCCTGTAATATTATCTTGTATTAGCAGTACCTTTTTTGAGGTTTGCAACTCCTATTTGCAGTACTCTCTTTTGGGTTTTAACTGCCTTCCTTGGTTGGTCACTTATATGCAACTTTTTTTGGTTGGTTTTATAACTTAGAAACTTTCTTTAATATCTGGCTTCATCTCATCATAACTTCTTAATGGAATAGATTCATGGTTCTAGTAAAAATAATTTCAAAAAGGATTGAATAAGCTTACATTGTAATTGAAATGGCTAATTAATGGATAATTCCTTCATTTAAAAAAAAAAAAAAAACTCTCTGAGTATGCTTTGTTAGAAATGTTGGATGGAAGTTGCGAAGTCACATTTTTCTCTTAAATTAAAAAAATTAAAAATTAGTCACTAGCTCCGGGAAAGCATCTCCTTCACTAATAGAAAAACCCTTCACAGATTTAATGAAATTTATCACATAGTTTTGTGATGGATCTTGTTTCCTCACAAATTTGTTATTATATGCTTTGTATTAGCTCTATGATGAAATTGAAATCTATCACAAAAGTTAATAATTTTATAAATATTTATTATTATTTTGTCACAAATATCCATTCATACATATTTTGCTCATTTTCTACATCCACGAGTATTCTATCACAAATCCATCACATATAGATGATCTATCACATATTTCGTCCATATGTGATGAAATCTTGTTCATCAAACCGGTGTTTTCTTGTAATGAGTCAAACCATCAATTTATTAAATGACTATTCTGTCGGTGCGTTCCTCAACCCCTACCCCCCTAATGCGGCATTGAAAGCATTTGTGATCAATCCCATCAATTGCTCCATCGCCAACCGAGCTATTTCATGCTAACTTGCTTTTTGTAGTGCTTCATCCTTCCAGTGTGAGGAGTAGTTGGAATTAGTAGTGCCATTTCATTCTCTATTGTCAAGTTCATTCATTTCGTTCCTTTCTCACCGCCATGTCTTAATATGTTCCCCACAAACTGTCTCAATTAATAAATACCTAGATGGTAGCATCAATGAATTTTTCTTTCTCCTTGGTTTTGATTTCTATAAAATGTTAGGGTACTAAAATTTTTTCTAACAGATCGAAACCTTCCAATATTAAGCCTCTCCATATCGGTTCAGCCCTCTCCAACTGATTCCATGACCTTGGAACGGCTCAAAAGCTGCCACTATCGACTAATCTTTTGGCTCAACAATTAATTTTTCTGTCAAACTCTTGTATTTTAGCATAGTGTCTTATAATATCTTCTCCGTGTTGTGTATCTAATTATTACATCTATACTTTATAACTTTCAAATCTAACCAAAGATACTTTTATGGTATGCAAAATATGCAACATTTGAGTTAGAGGCAAAATGGAAAGTCACTAAAATATTCTAGGAAATGTCACAATTTCGATTCAAGATCCTAGTGAAAATACTACACACGGAAGCATACGTCCACAAATAAATTTTTTTAATCTAGTAAAGTTCAATTTTTACATGACTAAAAAATTCTTGCCTTGGCTGTGCGTGCCTCATACTGCTTACTTCAGTAGGCTTTTGTGGATTACTTGCTTATAAATTTTAGGAGGCATTACAGTATTATGCGTAATTATTTAAGATTAATGTTCTATGTGTAGTTTTATCAAGTTACTAGTAATTTAATTATATTTTTTGACAATTTCTTTACCATTATGCAGAGCTGTCATATTGATTTTCCTCAGTGATATTCTGGTGGCAAGCAAGTATGATTACTGTAGTTAATAAACCCTAATTTGGATATCTAGACGGATAAGCATTTATATGAACCTTAGAGTGACCATATTGCATGAAGTAAATTCCAGATTTTTGTTGCACCTAAGCAGAAATTATGTTTATCCAATTATAACTATTTAAACTGCAAATTTATAGTTCTTGTATCATGCTCAGGTACTGGATATATCAAGATGTGACAAATTGAGCCCTTCTGCATTAGGTTCAGTTATGAGAGGACATAATTCTCTACTGCAGCTTCATGCAAGCCACTGTTTTCCAGTAAGTAGATTTCATTTTTAGGTTATCTTTAGGGATAATCACCTCAACACCCCTGAGATTTGGACGAATCACAGAAACCCTCTTGGTTTGGGATATTACAATTACATTCCTTATCATCAGTTCAGCCGATGAAAAACTTAACGGAACCTCTATGAAATTAAAATTAGCCCCCCTTGGAAATCTAACATATTGATTGAAACGCTAGAACTTGATTCATATTTCAATGGTGGGGGGGTTATTATAATTTCCCAATCCAAAGGAGATGTTTTTGTAATTAAGCCAAATCTCATGGTGTGTTGAGGCAATCACCCTTACCTTTTAAGGTCTTCAAAAGTTCTCTTCCATGAATACTTATATATAGCTATGGTTTGAATTATCAGGAGCTTCCGATTACCGTTGTCCACCAGTTGAAGGACCTAGACAAGCTGAAAGTTCTCACAATTGATGGTTCCCGAGTTTCTGACGCTGCCCTCAAAATTATTAGTGAAAACTGCAGATGTCTGGCCGAAATCAGGCTTGGAAAATCCAAAGTGAGGGATGAGGGCATTATGCAGCTTGTATCCTGCTGTGTTAATTTGAAGGCACTCAATTTAACATGCTGCAGTGACCTTACTGATCAAGCAATATTAACCATAGCAGACTCTTGTCGGGATCTCATATCCCTTAAGCTTGAGTGCTGCAACTTACTCAGCGAGAGGAGTCTCGACTATCTTGGGTCCCGCTGCGTCTTGCTCCAGGAGATTGATCTTACGGATTGTTCTGGAGTTAATGACATAGGTAAATCTTTGATTCTCCAACACTGCTAAAGCTCTTGCTTCTTATATGGAGGGTGTTTGGGTGAGCTTATTTAAAGTATCTTATAAGTTTCTATATCTTATAAGATGTTTTAGGAACTTGTAAGATGTTGGATCTTATTTTAAAAATAAGTTTTAAAGTGTTTGGATAAAATAAGATATCATTGCTTATAAGATATTAGTAATGATAATTTGCAATTAAGATGATTAATATTGAAGGACCACGTAAGTTAGGAACTTCCTACGTTTAAAAAACTTTTACATAAGATCCAAGCATCTTATTTTGGGAGCTTATAAGCTTTTTTTCAAAAACATTTAGGCTGTGTTTGATATAACTAGGGTCGATCATGGTATTTAATTAGTGGTTCGGAATCTCCTGTTTGATAGTGGAGAATCCGTTGTCGGGCCTCCCGGCATTTAACGCCGAGCCCATATTGTACACACTACTATGCATGATCAAATGCAGCTTGGGGGTTAGATTGTAATCTTCACCCCATGATTAAGTTTTAGCCTATTTGGAAATTGTGCTTTTATCAAGTCCATCTGTCCCATTGCTGATACAATCCAAAATTTCAAGGCAAGACAAAGGAATATATGGGTAATTTGTTGCAACAATCCACCATAACCATCCACATCAAACTGGAGGTGAGAGATAACGGGATGTTGTGATCTGCTAATCAATCTTGTGTATCACATGGAGGATGAGATTAAAACACCTTAATCTCGGTTGGGACAAATTATGATGGATTAGTGACATTCTTTATCGAACATGGCCTTAGGATACACTTTTTGACAGCTTCAAATGTTGAAGAGCTTATAGGCTCACCCAAGCACCGTCTTAATGAGTTCCATCTTGCACCATCCTAGGACTATGAATTGCCTCTTATTGTTTAACTTTTCTGAAATTAGCATTAACCATGTAACTTGTCATTATTTATCTATAATTTTTTGCAGGATTGAAATATCTCTCCAAGTGTTCGGAGCTTGTATCCTTGAAACTTGGACTATGCACTAATATTTCAGACAACGGATTGTGCTATGTTGCTTCAAATTGCTTAAAGATTCGAGATCTTGATTTATACAGGTACAAAATATTCAGAAGCTGAATTCATTAACCATATACTCAAGGGAAATTCTTGTCTTATAATATCTATCGGTTAACTTTGGTGCATGCAGGTGTTCAGAAATAGGGGATGATGGCTTAGCAGCTTTATCACATGGATGCAAAAAATTGCAAAAGCTAATCTTGTCGTATTGTGGTCGTGTCACCGACATTGGGATGGAGTATCTTAGCTCTTTAGAGGAACTATCTGACCTCGAGATGCGATGTCTTCCAAACATTACTGGTTCTGGCTTGAGAAATCTTGCTACTGGATGCCGAAAACTCTCCCAATTGGATGTAAAAAATTGCAAGAATATTGATGACTCTGGGTTTTGGGCCCTCGCTTACTATTTGAGAAATTTGCAACAGGTATTTATCCCCCATTATTAGCTAGGTATTCTGTTGCAAATTTTAAATCAGATAGTAAATCCAAGATTGAATCATCCATATTACTAGAACATAGTGTTGGATATTCTCGTACGTACCTTCTTGTTCTCATGTCCACAAGTGGGATCCGATAGCATATCATAGATATTTGGGATAACTACCTCAGCATCTCGTCAGGTTTGGTTTAATTACAATGACATTTCCAGGGGTTTGAGAAATTACAGTCACAACCCCCGCCCACACACACACAGAAATGGGCCCTGTCGTTAATAGCTGAAGTTACTTAATGGAGCTATAGCAATGGTATGGAAAATTACAATAGCACTTTCTGGTTTGGAAAATTAATGACAAACATAAGCAAGGGGTTGTTCCTGTAACTTCCCAACAACATCTATACTCCAGTAAACTTTTCATTAGTTAAACTAATTCTGGGGTGTTATTGTAATTTCTCACACTACAAGGGATGTTATTCTGATTGAGCCAAACCTTAGGAGGTGTTGAGATAATTATCCCTAAATATTATCTGTTCAAACAAAAATCTTGTATGTACATATATAACTGCACCAAATATCTCGAAATATGTGTAGTTCTAGTAGTAACTGTTTATATAAATTAATGGTGGCAGGTAAATTTCAGCGGGTGTGCGATCTCAGATGTGGGCCTATGCATGGTAATGGGGAACTTAACTCGGCTTCAGGATGCGAAGTTGGTTGACCTAACTAACGTATCAGTGAACGGTCTTGAGCTCGCCCTTAGAGCCTCATGTGCACGTCTCAAAAAGGTGAAGTTGCTTTCCACTCTTAGGCGACTGCTTTCTATAGAAATAATCGAGACCTTAGAAACAAGAGGTTGCAAGATTAGATGGGATTAGAGTGTCGTATATACGTTTTGTGAATAGAGAGAAAGCGACTCATGTTTCAACATTGATGGTAAGGGATCTTATTGACGGCTTTCTTCTGTAGAGCTTTGAATTGGAGAAAACATAAGTTGATGTCATTGACGTGTCAGTGTTGCTTAGCTGATAACTAGGATGCATGCCTGTGTCTTTGCATTGTAAGATCTTGCATTCGGAATGTATAAAAAATTCAGAATTTTGTTGGAGATGTATGAAAAAATGAAAGGAGATCTTTTGTTGTGTATGTGTTTCAGCTTTGGAGATGGAACACTTGGAGAATCACTTTTGACTATATAATTTTTAGGGATAATTATGGATATTTTCATTTTTTAGGGATAATTATGGATATTTTCATTGAGGTTGAATCCATACCGGTAAACTCTTATAAAAATTGGTCAGATTCCTATGCGTTTGTTTATATTTTATGTACAATCCTTGCAGCTATTCTCTTTGATGGTAAAAAGTTAAATCAAATAATTTTTTTTGATTAAAAATGAAAATCCACTTTTGCTGAAATCTTTTGACGTTGATGAGGTTTGTCTAAATATAGATGCGTAAATTTCGCTTTAACACCTGAACACTACGCTTTTAAATGCATCACTTTGTGGGTGTTTCATTTTTTATTTCATGCCTTTAAATAAATGCCATGTGTATTAAATATTTTCTTATATAAATATTTAGTAATAAATGCAATACACGTGATATGTATTTAAAGGTATGAAATAGAAGATGAAACACCATTTGGAATATGAGATCTCGTCCGCTCAATTTTTGCATTAATTGTTGCTTCCAATAAATTTTTTCTCATTTACATAATATCGTTTTTTTCTGAACTCTTAAATGAACGAATTGTCCGGACTTTTATTCATTTAAACCATCTTCCTCAATTGTGGCCCTCAACATTGTCTTCCCCAAATTAAAGAACCCTAAAATGAGGTATATCTGCTCCAAACATTGTCTTAACTTACTTATTTTGGAAGCTTATGAATTAAGTTCAATCCTTTGAAAAATGATAGCGAAGGCATATTTTTAATACTCTTTAAGTTTCTTTTGAATGATTTACGAAACAGATTTGAACTGATTTTTAAAGGTGAGCCTTTATAATATATTTTGATAGCGAAGGCATATTTTCCTTTTTTCTTAAATTTTTTATTTTTTTTAAGTAAGCAACTAATGCACATGATTGCTGCTAATATAAATCTTCTATTTGTGGCCCTCCCCTAATATATTTCACTTTACATATATATATATATAAAATAATTAATATGATGTATAGTTTTATGATAATTTCATGTTTAATGCACGCAATTAATTAAATAGTACGATTACACTTCCTTCTTTAAACCAAAAAGGAAAAAGAAAAAAAAATCATAAAATGATCTTAGTGAAGTGCTGAATGATGTATTTTTTATTTACTTTTCTACATAGTTGACAAAATATATCAAGTGATGTGAATAAATTGCTTATATATGATCATCTTCCTTAATTGAGTGATGCTTATAAATTGCCGCAATTACCCAAATCTCTTGCAATGCTTTCTCCACAAACCCTAGAATAAGTTCGGGAAAAGAAAACCGGAAAATATAAATCATATATAGGATATTGATGTTCTTTACATTTTTTAAAAGTTTCTGCATGAATTACATGCAGTATATTCACATTTATGTTGTAAAGTAATAGGGGTATTAATATTTCATTTTAAGTGAAAGACCCACAAAAACAAAGTTAGAAATGAGAAAATAATTAGTCACCATTAATAAAATGATGAAAAGATATCCAATTGTTCGGCTTCCGGACCCAAACAAAGTTACATCAACCAATTTGGTGTCACCCTTCTTCCAATTGGTTGAGCTTATAAGCTCTTCAATACATAAGATGTCATAAAATGCTTGGCAAAATTTTTCAAAAAAAATCTAATTAGCTCCTAAGATATAGATGTTAGAAGCCTATAAGCTTCTTTTAGAAAAGTAAGGAGATTCTAACTTATTTTTAAGATCTTCACATGCATATTCAATTTTAGCCAATTTGAATACAAAATTACTATTACTAACATTTTATAAGCTAAAAGATCTTATTTTATCCACACACTTTTATAATTTATTTTTAAAATAAGATCAAATATCTTATAAGCTCTAAAAATATCTTATAAAATATTTTAAATAAGCTTAGCCAGATACCTTATGGGTGAGCTTATAAGCTCTTAAAAACATCTTATAAGATGTTTAAAAGCTTATAAGATGTTAAAACCTGTTCGATAATATTTTTTAAAAAAGATGTTATTTGTTACCAAAACAAAATATTGGGTGTTTATAAACTCTTTTTAGAAAAGTAAAGAAATCCTAACTTATTTTTAAGATCTTCACATATACCTTTAATTTTAACAATTTGAATTACAAAATTATCATTACTAATATCTTATAAGCTAAAAGATCTTGTTTTATCCAAACAATTTAACAACTTATTTTTAAAATAAATTATAACATCTTATAAGCTCTTATAAGATATTTTAAATAAGTTTAGCCAAACACCCTCTTAGTTCGGGCTTAAGAAGATTATGAGTCATTGCTCGTTGGGGGCACGCTACTAGCTAGGAATATGCCTGTCAATTCGGATATTCGAATGCGAATATTAGTACATCCGCACCCATATCCGAATAATATCCGGATGCGGATATTCGGATTTAAATTTTATCAGATGCAAAAAATGAATATCCGCACCTGCGTCCATCGGATATCGGTCGGATATTCGAATATCCGATATTCGCTTTAATAGTTAAGATACAAATATAATATCGAGATATTCTTATATCTATTAACCCTAGTTTTCATTTGAAATTCGACTTTGTTACGTTATATATCTAAATTTGTTATATTAATACCAAAAAATTAAAATATAAGAGTAAAATCACTTTAAATGTTCCAACTACCCTAAAGTTTTAATATATATAACATATAATTTTTGAATTTTATTTTTATATATAATTTAATCCCTATGAATTATATAAATAATATAATTTATGATATCTAAAATTCTGCACAAATGCAGATAATTTTCGAATAGGGATGTTTCAGATACGGATACTACTATATTCATATTAGAAACTTTAGGCAACAGATACAGGTATGAATATATACGAATATTTTCGAATACGGATAATATCCGCCAATTTCGAATACGAATATAAACGAACGGACGGATATTCGGATAATTTTAATAGGCCTAGCCAGAAATGACAATTAAGACCTTATTCGTGGGTACCTGCCCCGCAGTATGGCGAGAAAAGGGAGGCCGAGTTTTCTTTCACTGAGAGGCGGGTGGGTTTGGATTTAATGTAAACCCGCCCCAGCCGGGCCCCACTATATATTATAAAATATATTAGTTAAATATATTATATATAATATAAAATAATAAAAAAAACAAATTGTTTAAAAAGGGGTTAAATTGATTAATGGACTGTATTATTGTGTAATTTTAAATCTAATCTATTTTCATGTATATTTATTTCGAAAGAAAGTATTTTTTTTTAAAAAAATAAATCTATAGGATTTTATAGTAATATTTTATTAATTTAGTATATATCTTTACTAATTTTTTTTTATATAATTTTAACCCATCATCTC
>JACFYI010003308.1:730115-751091 GCA_014898755.1 Handroanthus guayacan | reverse complement strand
AGAACTTGGATGGTGAAAATTATTTTCCCATTTTATAAATTTTTATTTTAATTTTGGAGTGTGTTCTGCATACTTTTAAAATTTGAAGATGTCAGTTAACTTTTGTCTATTTTTTAATGAAAAATATAACAGAGGGTTAAAAGTGTTAAAAAAATGAAAGAATTGTTCTAAAAGTATTAAGTAAGAAAAGTTTGGTATCTAAAATGCAAACGCACATATTCTATGGGATCAAAAGTGCAATTTTTTCATTCGCAGATTCTTTCTCTGAAGAATTGAAACTTGGAGGAAGTGGGATGTGAAAAATGAAGTTATTTTGTTCTTCAAGGCGTGTCTGCAATTTGCCAAAAGCAGAATTCAAAATTTAACAAGAAAAGCAACGATTGAAGTTCAGAGAGTGGCAAGTTTTTGAATTTACATATTATTACACTTATAATCCAACTTCATTGAATGGGGTAGATAAATAAAAGAATAAAATAGGGCATTCAAATTTTAGTATGAGAACTAGCTCGATGTCATTAAATTTCCAATTCCATCCTTGATAATACATTTCTCTTTTCATTTTATAGAAAATAAAGGGGACGAATTAGTAAAAGAATACAAAATAACTTCCACTTTAAACATAAAATCAGCTTTCTTTTTATATAGTAATAGATAATAGATAATGAAAATAAATTTTTGAAAGAATTTTTTCCTATATTTCCCTGGAAAGCACATGACTGACAGTTCGGGCCGTCCATTTTCCCAAGAAAACATACATAAAAGCTAGGTAAGACACGTAGGATCCTGTATTCGAATACATAATACATCTCTTGTTTTAAGGGTGTACACGGTGTAGTTTGAGCAGTCTTTACTCATAGTTTAATTCAATTCAAGAATTAAGATTTTGAAATAATATCTTAACCCAAATCAAGTTCGTTCGGTTAAATTCGCATTTTGTGGTTGTTTTGAGTTGGGGTGGTTTGGGACTATTTTGCAGTCCAGTACAAATTTGATGAATATATAACTACATAATATAAAAATTTATTTTAAATAGTTGGGCATGTCTATTATGAGGTTTTATTGTACCTTACTCATGTAAGATATCCTTTAGATAAATGACATGTGTCATTTAAAATAATTTTACAATCAGTTATTGTATTTTTACAACATATCATTGCATAATCTAGTGTGTTTGGTGTTTGTATCAATTCTTTAAAAAAAAAAAAAAGAAGAAGAAAAAGAAAAATTAAAATTTGAAAATTCCAAAAAATTATAAAATTAATAAAAAATCTGAAAAAAAAAACTGAAAATTAAAATCAGAAAAGTCTGAAAAAAATCTGAAAATTCTAAAAAAACTGAAAAAAATTAAAAAAAAAAAGAAAAAAACTGAAAAATTAAAATCAAAAACTAAAAAAAGAAAAAACTGAAAAATCAAAATAAAAAATTGAAAAAATAAAAAAATAAAAAAGAAAAAACCGAAAAATTAAAATAAAAAAATTGAAAAAAAAACTGAAAAAAAAACTGAAAATTAAAAAAAAATTGAAAAAAATCTGAAAATTAATATAACTTTCCTTTAATTTTTTCATTCAAGACAAAATTATTATAATAAAAGTTTTATAAATGTCATTCTTTCCACATAAAACAAATCTATGATCTAACAACAATATTGTTTATGTTGCACAAAATTATTTATTAGTATATCATAAAAAATTTGAAATAGTCAAGCAAGATATTAAGCAAGTTAACTTGACATTCGATTAATTACCAAAATTTTTATAGTAAGAACTATTTTAATTGAATTTTTACTCTTTTGAAATTTGATTAATTACTAAAATTTTTATAGTAAGAAATGATTTAATTGAATTTTTACTTTATCAAAATTCGATTAATTACCAATATCTTATATAAAAGATTTTTTTTTTCTTAGGAGCCGCATAAAATCAAAATAGATAAAGATAGGACCTTAAAAGTATTTCTAATTATTTTTTCATTTGACGCATAAATATTCTTATAATTTTTTTTATCCAATTCTTATATAAACAATAGAAAATTTATTTGAACAAATAATTTATTATAAGAAGTCCAATTTAATGAGTCCAAAATGTGTAGAAACTCAATTATTGGCTTGCAGCATATTTTGGCGCACTGCACCCTCAACATACAATATAAACCCACATTTAACTGCTTGTACAATGTATGATGGTATTAAGTAATTTTTATGTGAGGTATACCTCACCATAGAATAGTCCTAAACGGTTACGTCCCATGTACCATTTTGTTTGTAAATATATGTTCTAAGACAAAACCAGTATTTATTATTTAAGATCCATGAACTTTGAAAGTTGGCATGAAAATAACAAATAATTTTCTATTTGCTATGTTTTCAATGAAAGTAAGATTTCAAGAGCTAAATTTACTAAAGACCTTATGTTAGGGCTAAACCCGTACGCAAGTGCATGCATCGCAAGAAGTAATAAAGCAGTGAGTAGAGTATCGTTCTCACGAGGAATCAGATTATTTTCAATCAAAAAGTGCAAAACAAAAATAACTAAACTAAACAAGAATTGATTGAAAGAGAAGTTTGAGTAAAGGTTGGAAACAAAAAGTAAGTTAATTAAAGAGAATTCAATAAGATTAAAGACGTAAAATTATGAAATTCCCAATTTACATTAATTAATTCTATTGTTATTTTCCAACTGATTTGCGAATTATTATGATTATTCGCTCTAAGTCAAATGCAACTCCAAGGCCCTTTCGGGTTACTTATTATCAAAACTCCTAATTGATTAATTTAATGTATTCCTATATGAATAATAAAAATTAGGAATTAATCAAGAACCACTTAATAGGCTATTTAAGGTATGCAACTATATTCTTACCTTACACATGAATCAATCTATTCATCTCATGCAAATAAATTGAACTTAAGTTCTTGTTATCGATGACCAATCATAACTATCCCTTCCAGGTTTCATTAGAATTTCTATGATTAACTTAAATTGATGATCGAACAATTAAGTTAAGACAAAAACTATGATAGAAGAAATAATCATGAATAAATGAAATTAATTTACGTAGAAAGGTTCAGATATAATTCTAGAAAAAGAAAATTAGTTTATATTCATATTAATGAATATGAACTTGAACAGGAAAAGAACGTAAACTAAAAATATTGAAAGATGAAAAAAGCGGTGATCCCAGATGCTTCCTCTAAACAAGTTTTCAGAATTATCTAAGATCTCATAAATAAAAGAAAACTAATCCTATTTATAATACATAAATCCTAATTAGAATAGGAGTCGACTTCTAATCAGTTCTGAACTCTTTATAAGAGTTAGCCTTGAATAGAGTTTGTTGGCCTTCAGAAGTCTCACAAAAATTAAATTTCCAGTTTTTCTCTTCCTGTTTTTTTTTGTGCATTTAGTACTCCAACCACTGTAGTAGCTTTTTCTTGATTTATTTTTATCTTTTTGTGCTTCTAATGAGTTTATCTGCTTCTGAAACACTAAGCGCCAATATCAAATAATTTTAAAATAAAAATATGATAATTTCATATAAAAATATGTAAAAATATAATACAATCATGGAATTATCACCTTACAATTAATTAACTTAAGCTATGAATATTATTATTCGGGGTATAAATGAATCGAGTCAAGTTTGAAAATTTTTCAGTTGAAGCTCAAGTCTAAATGACTCGAGTTTGATGAAGTTGTAAATTAAGCTTAAACTTGTGCTCAAGTCAAAATTATTAGGCTCAAGCTTACTCACCAAACATGATATTTTGATTAACATTATTTTTTATTATGCTAAACATTAATAATAATAATAATAATAATAATAATAATAATAATAATAATAATAATAATAATTAACATATAGTTTAAAATTATTATTATTATTTAACTATGTGTCTATGTCATCATTGTACATATCAATTAATTAACATATAGTTTAAAATTATTATTATTATTATTATTATTATTATTTAACTATGTGTCTATGTCATCATTGTACATTATCAATTAACTGACATATAGTTTAAAATTATTTCTATTATATTTCGTCATAATAATTATTATTAATAATATCATACTATATATTTTTTAATAATTTTTTTAATTAAAAAATTAATTTAGTATTTATGTAAATATATAACTATTACTAAATCTCACTTTTTATTAAAGACAATAATAATATTATCAATATTTATTATTATTAATAAACTTAAATATAATATTTAAAAAATAAAAAGCTAATGAGACGGTCCACGAGCTTATCAACATGTATGTTAGAGCCCAAGCTCGGCCCAATAAAAGCTCAAGCTCGATAAGTTCGAGCTAACTCATTAAGCTCATGAAGTAGCTCCACACGTCTTACGCCCCAAGGCTTGATCGACAATCTATCTTGTACTTACACAACATTATTATCACCATTTATGCCAAACTAGGGTAATCAATGGGTTACACTTGACTCAAAATTGGTCTGAGTTTTAGAATTTTTAATTGATTAAAATATACAATTGATTATATCCGATTCTAAATATCTATAATCCAAAATAAATGGATGGGATATGGGATTCAGTAATCCGATTCATTAAAGATTCAAATTCAAATGTTAACAATATTTTCTTAAAAATAATACTTAAATTATAATTTTAAATTAAAGCCTTATATATAATATAACACATGTGATTTTACAATTCATAATATACATATTTATATTTTTTATGTATTTTACTTGTTAAAATGACGTATATTTATTTTAACATAATTTTTATTTACTGTTAATTGAGTTGAATTTTTTAGTGCATTTCGATTTTTTATTGAGTTTGGACTTGGTATTAATGAATCCGAATCCCACACAATTTAGGTTCAGTTTCGAATCTAAAAATCAAATTCTGATCCAAGTCATCATAATTTGATCCAAATCCGACTGTACAAACATTTTGTGTAAGCAATTATTTTTCGGACATTCTTTAACTACTATTTTCCATTTTTTGAAGACCACGTATTTTTGGACAGCCTTTAAGATTAATGTTCCATTTCTCGAGTGGATATACATGTTTTCAGGTCAACATTCTCAAAATTCCCAAGCCATTTTGTGGTTATAATGAATAAATAAGCCATTTTGTGGTTAAAATGAATAAATATTAGAATCAAAGACATTCCTTATCCGTAGTAAAAGCATTGGTGGGCTCTCATTTTCCTCCGAGCCTCACGTTCCATAACTGAAACTTACCACCCTTCAAATTTAGTACAAGTTCCCCTGTCCCCCACTGTCCCAACGCAAACTGTTCTTATTCATACTCTTGGAGGGGGTCTCAATCTGCAGATCCTTCTCCATTGCAGTGTGTACTAAGTTTATCCTTGACAACATTTTATATATTGGGAAAAAACAAAAACAGGATACGTTAATCAGTCCCGAATCACGATCAACATTTGATCGAAAATGGCGGGCAGTCCCAAGAAACGGATCGCCATGGTTAGCGTATGTTCCTTGGTCCTGGTTGCTATGGTGGTGGCTCTTACCATAAGCAAAGACGACAAAGAACCTACAGATGTTGATGATGTCACTTCCAACCAAAAAGCCATTGCAACTCTTTGTCAAAATACGGATTACAAAGAAGCTTGTGTTAATAGCCTCCAAAACTCAGGATCGAACACCAGCGATCCCAAAGAGCTTATTGAGCTTGCTTTTCAAGCAGCCATTAAGGACATCAACGAGGCTGCTCAAAATTCGACTGTCCTGCAGGAACTGGAGACAGATCCCAGAGGAAAAGCAGCCCTGGAAAGCTGTCGGGAGCTTGCAAATCGCGCTATTAATGACCTGGAAAGATCTTTCAACAAATTCAGCGATTTTAATTTGATAGATGTTGGTGATATTCTTGCAGACTTGAAGGTTTGGTTCAGCGGTGCTATTACATACCAAGAAACATGTTTAGATGGTTTTGATGGCGTCGAAGGTGATTCTGGTCAGAAAATGAGGGAGTTTCTTACGACAGCCATGCAAATGACCAGCAATGGCCTTGCAATGGTGACAGGAATCTCTTCAGTTCTTGACTCCATCGGTCTTCAAGGCTCTACCAGTCGTCGTCTTCTGTCTGAAGGTCTTCCAGTTTTAGGACACGATGATGAACTTCCCGATTGGATTGATGGTAACAGGCGTCGACTTCTTAGTACCCCGTTGCATGCAATTAAACCAAACCTCACCGTGGCTAAGGATGGAAGTGGTGACTACAAGGTCATCAGTCATGCTCTTGAGAAGGTCCCTAAAAATAAGAATACTACATTTGTGTTGTACATCAAAGAGGGTGTTTATAAAGAGAATTTGCAAATCAATAGCACCATGACGCATTTGGTGATGATTGGAGATGGCCCAACCAAGACAAGGATCACTGGAAACTTGAACTACATTGATGGAACCAATACTTACCACACAGCCACTGTTGGTATGTTTGCATATATAAATTACTACAATATGCACCAACTTCTCAATTTTGTGTGATTATAATCTGTACATTAATTTATCGCAGCCGTGCAAGGAGACCATTTCCTGGCCAAGGACATCGGATTTGAAAACTCCGCGGGTCCAGAAAAGCACCAAGCCGTAGCACTACGTGTGAGCGCCGACAAAGCCATCTTCTACAATTGTCACATGGATGGCTACCAAGATACTCTTTATGCACACACATACCGCCAATTCTACAGGGACTGCATAATCTCTGGCACCATCGACTTCATCTTTGGAGACAGTGCCGCCGTATTCCAAGGCTGCACAATGGTTGTCCGAAAGCCATTAAGCAACCAGAACTGCATTGTCACTGCCCAAGGCCGAAAAGACCTTCGGCAACCCACAGGACTTGTCCTCCAAAACTGCTCCATTGTAGCTGATCCTGAGTATTACCCTGTCAAGGATGTCAACAAGGCATATCTCGGCAGGCCCTGGAAAGAATTCTCAAGAACCATTATCATGGAGTCTCACCTGGATGACTCGATCCAGCCTGAGGGATGGTTGCCCTGGAACGAAACCTTCGCCCTGAATACCCTGTTTTACACTGAATTCAACAACAGAGGCCCCGGTGCAGCCAAGGACAAGCGCGTGAAATGGCCTGGAATTAAGGAGCTGCCGGCGAACAGGATTCAGCGTTTCACTGCTGATAAATTTATTGATGGCAGTCGCTGGGTAGTGCCCGCCAAGGTTCCATATGTTGGCGGGTTCATATTCCCGATTCCTAAAGAAGATCCAAATGTTAAATACTCGCCAGTGGTGCCTGAAGAGAACAAGGATTTAGGACAAGCTAAAGACAAGTTCTCGTTCCTTACTCCGAACAGTGGTCCTTCGGCGAGTTCTTCTTCCG
Organism: Handroanthus guayacan; assembly: GCA_014898755.1. Taxonomy (NCBI): domain Eukaryota; kingdom Viridiplantae; phylum Streptophyta; class Magnoliopsida; order Lamiales; family Bignoniaceae; genus Handroanthus; species Handroanthus guayacan. The sequence goes on along the minus strand of JACFYI010003308.1, from coordinate 743,752 downwards.
CCGGGCATCAAGTTTCGATTCCTGAGTCGAGCATAGCGGCTTCGCCATGGATGGAACCATATGCTCCGGCTCCGGCAGGTTCATATGCTCCTCCTCCGGCGGCGCCTAGCCCGGTTGCACAGCCCAAGGAAAATAATATTTTTTCTAATTTCCCGAAATTGTTCTTCAGGGGATGGTGATCAAGTTTGGTAATTCCGAGAATGTTTAATCTTGTTTGTTCTGTGTACTGTCGCGGTAGGGTTTTTGATGACGACGCCTCGGAGTCTAGTTTGAAATTGCTAGTGTAAAGTGAAATTTTGCAGTCTGCATGTTCTTTTCCTTTTCCTTTCTCCTTCTTTTTGGGGGGGTTTCATTTTTTTTCTTTTTTTGTTCATTTGTGTGTTGATTCTTTCGTAGTTCTTGAATAGTAATCAATATTTATAGAATCTAATTTTACCAATACTGTTTATTTATTTATTTTTTTGTTCAGCAGTGTTAATTTTAAGCTTTCTTAAGTGCTAGCTAGATCCTTTGTTTTATCTAATTTCATGTACGCTAGTACTGCAAAAATGTAGTGATTTGTTCTATAAAACAAATTAAAAAGAATAAAATTGAAACAATTATGCTAAACCTGCTAATGGGTAGGATAGTAATTAACATTATTCAAGCGAAAATAAAAGTGCATTCATTCTTTTTTTGTTATTCTCATATTCGATCCTTACTCATTAGTAATATTATACGGGAGTAAGCAGGGTCTATATCCATAAATTAGAGCTTTTTACAAAAACTCCTCCGTGAAATCTCTAATTGGTAAAAAACCCCATCTATTTTTATAATTAGCAAAAAAAAAAAAAAAACACAAAAACCTGTGTTAATATATAGTTACTCACTCCACCCATTTTCTCTTTAGTTGTTGACCACAATTCTTGTGACCATAATGCCCTTCACTCTCTAGCAACTTTTTTGTCCCAATTCCATGAAGGGAAAAAATATCTAATGAACCATGCACAAAATTGAAGCGGAATTGGAAGGCATTTCTGTTTAGCGATTTTTAGGTATGACCGCCCATTTCTTTTCACTGTTTTATTGTATAATATGTGAGTATCTGACCAGGGCTATGAGACTTTTTTGGCTTTTTTTTTTTTGAGAGAAGCGATTACATCTACTATACATCAATATAATTGCAAGAATACATTTTGAATATCAAATATATGATTAAATATAATTTAAATAATACAAACCACTATTTTGGTGGACAAAGACTACCATACGGTAAATAAACACCCACACGCTGTCGGTGAGATTCGAACCTTGCACCTCCATTATGCAATGGTGGAGGCCGTGCCACTGCATCCAAAGGACGATGGCAGACTTTTTTGGCATTTTGTGGATTGTGATTTGTGAACTTGTCATTCTACACATTCACAACTTATTCTGGAATTTTAATGGATTTTGGCTTGTGGTAGTTTGCATGTGGAATGCATTAAGTTTGGATTGTGTTAGTTTGGATTGTATTGGTTAGGACTGTGTATGTTTTGGATCGTGTTAGTTTGTATGGGTTTTGTTTGCATTGTGTTATTTTAGATTGATTATATATCTCTTCGATTGTGTTAGTGCTTATTGCCTATTTGTGCATTTGAATTTGGATTATGTATTGTGTTGATACTAGTCAATTAAGAGTTGCTCAGTTTTTACTTTTGTGGATTAGTGTTTGTGGTTTTTGGAGTGTTGAGGGGTGTTGAGTCTTGATAGTTTTGATAAATTTATCACGCTGAGAACATATTCATGAAACATATATAAATGAGAATATTGCGTGGCATGGGGAATTAATATATGAAATTTAATTAATATTAAATTCTAGCTGAGACAAGATTACAAAATTAAAATGAAGGAATATCAACTCTTAATTAAAGGAACATGTCTTGTTATAATCATGTCCTTATATGTGTATAAAACAAGAGTTATATCTCTTGTTAACAAATGACTCCCGTTAGATGATGTTACATTACACAACTATAAAAAGGGGTTTGGAATCAAACCATAGAGACTTAGAACAATACATAATATTCGCTCTGTTTGAGCATGGCACTACACATATCAAATTCACGATTCATTCATAAAGAGAGTCTTAAATCAGCTCTTTTGCCATTTCTGATAATTGGGCAGTGCCTTAATCGGAGAAAAGTCATTGTATCTTGGACGGCTTTTTGCTAGTGACTTTCAAGCACAAAAAAGAAGTATATAAAACTTTAAAGATATTATTGGAACAACAAGCCTCGACTTATTCCAATTTTTATATTTGCATCTAAAGTTTCAAGTAGGCTTTATTTTTTCTTCAATTTATATATTATATTTGTATATTTATTATCATGTGTTACGTGATTTATGTACATATGATCTCTTGAATATTCCTTTATTTTTTAAAACTACACAAGTATTAATTAATCTGCAGTTCAATATTTTATAACATTGTAAAGCAAAGTAAGCTATTCATGGAATATTTCCATCGAATCCCAAAATTAGAATTGCACTCCAAGTAAAATCTGCCCGATTTGACATCCATCATTGTACCCGATCCAACGGTAACATAATCGCAGTCGACCAACCGGCTACCAAATAATTTCCTGAAAATCAAACGTGATCGAATTAAGGAGCATTTATCGCTGAGTTGATAGTAGTTGCCACTCGCCGCCTAACACTCACGGTAAAAACACCACTCCAATTACACCAGTCAACTAATCCCACCGCCACACTCACCACTTTCCCAATATTCGAATCCAGTTGGCCCCAGTTCATTACTCTGAATTACCTTTTCCTAAAAAAGGCAGTCCACATTAAATTGATTCGCCTCAGAATTCTAAAAAATTTGTCAAGCTCTTTACTCAAACAACCCACTTCACTCAGTTGCATTCAGTGTGTCTGTGTGTGAGAAGGAGAGAGAGAGATGGAGGGCATTGAGCACCAAACAGTGACTGTGAACGGCATAAAGATGCACGTAGCAGAGAAGGGCGAAGGTCCTGTTGTTCTGTTCCTCCACGGCTTTCCGGAGCTCTGGTACACGTGGCGCCGCCAGATAGTGGCGTTCGCCGCTTCGGGGTACCGGGCGGTGGCGCCGGACCTTCGGGGTTATGGTGACTCAGACGCCCCGGCGGAGATCTCGAGTTACTCATGCCTGCACGTGGTGGGTGACATTGTGGCGCTGATAGAGTCCCTCTGCGGCGGGAATCAGGTTTTCGTGGTGGCGCATGATTGGGGCGCCATGATTGCGTGGTATCTATGCTTGTTTCGGCCTGATTTGGTGAAGGCGTTTGTGTCCTTAACGGTGCCGTTCCGACCCAGGAATCCTAAGATGAAGCCGGTTGAGAGCTTGCGGGCTCTCTTTGGTGAAGACTACTATATGTGCAGATTCCAGGTTTTTCCACTAAAGTTCAAACCCCCGTATATGAATATATATATATATATATACATGATTCAACACACACATTTGGTGTTGTATTTCTTATATTTATAAAAAAATAAATTATTTCTTATATTGCATTTCTTTCAAATATTGTAGGACTTAGGGAGCCAGAAATTTTATTTTTGGGGGTGAAACAGTTATTTCACTTCAAATGAGGGACAATCTCAAAATTTAATAGGGTTAATTTCATTTTGCCCCCTTCTACTATGGGGGTATAACCAAAGACCCCCCTCTACTATATAAACCTTCAAATACCCTCCTAAACTCTCCTAAGAAATTTATTATGATCATTTTGCCCTTGTTGATATATGTATATTGCATACTTGTATTTTATTGCACAAAAACATGAAGGGAAAAGAAAGAAAGAAAGAAAGCAAGAAAGGAAAAGAAAAAGCAAATGGTATTATTTGAATTTATCCTAGTGTGTTGCTTTAGCAATAAATAATACATTTCAATTTTTTTTTTTGGGAGTGATGTGGGCATAATTAAAATATTCAAATAATCATTTTTTGTCATGTATTTCTATGTTTGTTAACATTCTTCAAAATTTTCAATATAAGCTTAGATTAATCCGGGAGAAGAAAATCCCTTTGTCTAGGGTTTAAATGTTAAATTTACTAATTGATTGAATTAATATACCCTTCATGCAATTAATTTTATAAATTGTATTATGATTTATTGATTTTAGAATCGTTTTCTTCTCCAAGTCGTTGAAGTAATTTTTAGAATTTCAAATTTATGTAGACTTTTATTCCTAGGCCGAATTTCAAATATAATAGTTTTTAATGTTGATTTATGGAACTCGTCTACCAAGAATTTCGTCTAATTATGATTTATAAAATTGATTTCAAAGAAAATCAATTGTGTGAGGCTATTTTACTTCAATATAGTGTGACCTACATTTAACATCTTAGAATAGATCCAAATAATTCCATTTGCTAAATTTTTTGTTCATATGTCATCATTTAGTGCAATAAAATGGAACTATAAAAATATTAATAAGGGCAAAATAGGCATAATAAGTCTTTTAAGAGGAGTTCAGGGGGGGCGTTTGAAGGTTTATATAGTATAGGGGGGTTTTTTATTGTATCCTTATAATATAAGGGGTAAATGAATTTAAGCCAATTTAATATAACAAAAGTTTGAATCTTGAGTAGGGTCAGTTATCGGATGTTGTCAAATCCCATGTTAAATTTCATAAAAATGTTAGACTATATGCGATCGTGACGGCCGGATCTAGGGATTGGTTGTCTAAACTTATTTAAACATCTGAAAGCCCCTTCGCTTGGATTTTCAATTCATTTTAACAATTTTTTTATTTGTTTTTATTTTTTTTATTATTATTAATTTTTTTTTTTGTTGAAAATTGAGAGTCGTTTATTTGTTCATCTTTTGTTAAAAGTATTGCTTATTTTTATTCTCATCCTTTTCTGTACTACTTACCTTTCTCCATACTCACCCTGCATTCATTTGATGTATAGCATTCGATATTATTTTAAAATGACTAAAATATTCATAATATTTTCAGAAAAACACACATCTTTTTATACATCAATATTATAACTTTAACAATTTTATCAACTTTTCAATCTCATTGTACTAAACAATTTCAAACAAAATGTCTGAATACATTTTCACTTTCACGTGAAATTCATAACTACTTTTTCACATTTTAGAAATGATAACAATTAAAAAACGAAAATGACATCCGTACTGCACCTCCCTCGGCTGGGAAGGAAAATTGTTGTCCTTTGGTGTTGTAAGTGTAATTTCTTTTCCTGTCTTCTATGCAACTTCTACATGCTTGTTTTTATTAATGTGCCCTAAGTGCATGTAAAACATAGTCTCTCTCCCTCCGTGCATAAATGTTCCAGGAACCTGGAAAAATGGAAGCAGAAATATCAGAATATGGAGCTGAAGCAGTGATCAAGAAAATCCTCGCAGATCGAAGACCAGGTCCGCCCCGTTTACCCAAAGAAAATCCATTCGGGTCCCGTATGGATGATATCAAATTGCCCTCATGGTTTACTAAAGAAGACCTCAAATATTATGCTCAAAAATTCAACCAAAAGGGCTTCACTGGAGGACTGAACTACTACCGTGCTCTTGATTTGTGAGGATATATAATTTTAGAAAACTAAAATTTCATTTTGCAGCATCTCAAAACGAAAATAAATTTTCATTTTTTACAGGAACTGGGAGCTGACTGCACCGTGGACAGGAGCAAAAGTAAGAGTTCCAGTTAAGTTTATCGTAGGGGATCTTGACATGGTTTACAATACCCCAGGAGTGAAGGAATATGTTCATGGAGGAGGGTTTAAGAACGACGTTCCACTCTTGGAAGATTGCATTGTGTTGGAAAATACTGGACACTTCATTAATCAAGAGAGGTCTGAGGAAATTAATGCTTATATACTTGATTTCATCAAGAAATTTTGAGAGTTGTTCAAACTTAGATCTTCAGATCTTCAAGTATGTAGCTTTTTGTGTTTCCCATCTTCTATGTGTTTAGCTTGAACAAGATCTTTTATTGCAAAAGAAGGCTCATTTTTAATTCTTAGGGATGGCTATTTTTATGGGCTATGGCATATTGCTGCAGACAATCATGAAGGAGATGAATTTGACATTAAGAACTTGGCTGTTTTTGTTGGACAAAAGTGGTCCTAACCGTGTATGCTTGTGTTATGTGACAAATTTAAAACAAAAATTCAAATATCAAACAATTTATTTGAAAACACTCGCAAGATCAAATAAATAATAAATTACAAATAATAACAGGATTATAATAAAATAGAATAGAAATTGGCCTACTTGAATATGATATAAATGAAAAGAATGAATCGAGGCCTGCGTTTTACACAGTTTCCTTAAGACTTTATTCGTCCCTCACACGGTACTTTAAGGTCTCAACGAACAGTTTTTCAAGATACAATGATTCCACCGGCCAAAGAAAGCACTCCAATTACCGAGTACCGCGAACCAAACTTAAGTTGAAACTCTTTCTAAATGATTAGTGCAGTGAGTGCTTTGTAGTGTATCATACGAATGCTTTTTCTTATTATTTTTTTTTTGTTCTAAGTCATCCTATATATAAGTTGTGATGAACCTCTTAGGAGAGTTGTAACTTCTGACATATAAATGTGTCCATTAACTCCAATAGACACACACGACACTTGATTGGCTAAAGGTTATACCTCATTAGCTAAGGTCACACTTGACCAATAAAAGACACAACTTCATAGTGTGAAAAAATCCGTAATCGATGCAATTAATTAGTAATTAAATAAAGAGTTATTTTAATACTTATTAATTGCATCGCATCTCAGTATCTTATAATTTTATTAACTTTAATCTCAATTTTTCTCATTCACCAATTGGCGAATTTTGATCGATAGATATTCTACAAATATCTTGTTAACGATATATTTCTACTCAAGAAATATATTTATCTATTGAGCTAAAGTTAGCTTAGTAACTTAGGTCGTTTATTGCAAAATTCTCACAATTTTTGCCATTTTTCGACTATTTTTTGATGTGTTATTTAGTATCCCTTTTGTCATTTCTGCGTATGTTCTGATCTTTTTGAATCATTGTCATTCTGAATGAAATTTAAATTTTAGCTTAAATTATATTATAGGTAATAAATTTTTAGTGTTTGCCGACTGTTAGGATCTTCTATTCTTTCATTTCTTGTTTCAATGTAAGGATGCATACCAATTGTATTAAATATTAATTTCTTTATTAAAATATAAAATTATGAATACAATATATCTGGTATAGATTCATTCAATGGAACAAGATATGAATTATTAATGGGAATTGATGTCCAGACATATCTGGTTTTTTTGGTTTTAAATGAAGCCAAAGCTTATAGCTTAGTTATGTGAGCACCCCGATTTAATTACATTAATATTTCATATGGTCTGTAATATTAAAATAATATTCTTTTGTTATAACTTATAAACATATCAATATTATTAAAGCGATTTCATGTGATATTACATAGGTTTTTGAAGTTTCTTATCAATAATATTCTATAGTGTTATTACAAGTGTTATTATAATTTTCTAAATCACAATCAATATTTCAATAATGAAACCAACCTCCGTAACATCGCATTGTCTAACTTTTACGAAGAGTTTTACATCCTAAGGCTCCCCATACGTCATGTGGAAAGTAGTCAAATACTTGTTGCCTCCGCTCTATCTTTTGGCAATATTCATATTGGCAAACTCCGGTAGTACTGACAGCCAAAATCAATATCTTTCTACAAATGAGTATTCTAGGGTGGGATGGAGGAATAATGAACGGGGAATGGGAAATAAAGTGAGCGGGAAATGTAACCCCAAGGGGACCAGGGACCTGGCGGAGATGGGACTAAAAATTATTCTCGAAATAAGGATGAGGAAGGGAAATGTGCTGGTACCACATTAACCATAAGTGAAAAATTGGTGACACTTACCATTTCTTTAATTAGTTAAAAAAAAAAAAAAAAAAGAAAAGAAACTACTAACTCTTCCCATTGATTGGACCTTGTCTCATGCAAAAATTTGCTAGCTGGGGACTTAGTTACTTGGATTAGCTAATTCAAGTGTTTCGCTCGATTAATTCCAATTGTAAGCTATTATTCTAAAAGGGGGTTTATGTTTTTAAGCTGTGGATTCCTAGGCTCACAAAAGGACGCTCCTGCTTCAAATTAGGTTGTAAATTTTGGAGTGTTTTCTAAAGTGGATATGAAATCAGTTCACTTCTTTGATTATAGGACTAGCTTATCAGTTTTGTAACTATTATCTGGTCAAATCTATCGTTTATTCCCATTATTAGATGTTAGCCATGTGCTTATGCAGTTGTTAGATGTCTTTAAAGCTGATCAATACGTGACTACGTACTTGATTAGAGAGCGTGGTCATAATCGTGGAGGTTTTTTCGTAGACTTGAAACTGTTTTTGTTTAACTTCTTTGGACCATTACGTACGCCTATGCGAGAATTCGCTTTAGAGTTCTCAATGCCCTTTTGCAACTCCTTTTAGATTTTATCGAAGATTTGCACTTATCAGCTAGGCACCTCGACTGCTTACTGGATCCACCTGATCATCATTGGCTGACATTGATGGCCTTGGTTGCTCAACCTTTCTTATATGCTGATATTGACAGCTCATTAGCCTCGGCTAATTTAACTAGCTTTACTCATCATATGCTGTTAACAATTAATTGGTTTCACCTAATTTTGATCCAACTTTTTAATTTTTGTCAGATTTTTGGTGTTAACAGATAGATCCCTAGAGTAATGTTGGTCGCTCCCATCTATATTTATTTAGTGGTGCTCTTGTTTTCTCAAGATCTACAGTTGCCGTTTGGTTCTTCCATTTTCCCATATATGCCACCAGTAGCGATGCCGCTGTGGTGTGAGTGGGGCATTTTTTTTTTTTTTAAAACTATAGTATAAAATATATATATTAAAAAATATTAGACTATAAAATAAATATGTGTGGGAATTTACTGTCAAATTCACAGCAAACTACTAAATAAAAATTTCAGAACCCTAAAATATGAAAAGTTTAGAATGTGAAAGATCAACCAGCACTAGAGTTTAAAGTTTGAAGAGTCCTTTAATTTGATTATTTTTGTTTTCTTTGATCAACATTTGAATATCATACTAAGTCATTATGTCCACTACTTGTGCTCATTAGGTTTCAATCAATTTGTCAAACTCAAGGTGTTTTAATGAATTAAAATTTTATGTTTTTATTAATTTAATAGTATTTTAATGAACTCTTTTATTAATTTTTTTGTAGTTTTTTTTGTATCATTAAATATGTGAATGTTTTCAATTATTTTAGCATAATATATATCTTAATATGCTAATTTGCCATACTTTTTTGGTAGATATAATTTTTAACTAATTTTTATCAGTTAATATCATTTTAACTTTTAAGGGATTTCACTGAATTAATATTTTGGAGTCGCTACTGTAAGCCACTTCAAATCTATTAAAGAGTAGTGCCAGATGCTATTGAAATTGGTTGTACTTAGTTTGTTTTCTTATTGACATTTTATTAACATATTAAAGATGCATGTAAATGCAAACAGAAGTGACTTAATGCATTCCACACGCATTCTTTCCCCTCTCTTAATTTTCTGTCTTAACTAGTAATGATTGTAGAATGTAGACAACCTATTGACGCTTGATACCCACGTAAGTTCCATGTTGCTTGTACGAGTATTCCGCTGCTTCTTACGTAGTTTTCTTCCAAAGTATATTGTATCATTTGCCTGCCCATTGTTTAGCGTAATCATGCCAAATTTTACTCCCCTCATCTAACAAAATTTTAAATGAATATTTAAAAAGATGATCATTTTTCTCTCTTTTTTTTTTGGTAATTTTATATTATATTGAACCACAAAAGTAACTGATTGAGGACGAGCTAAAAATCAAAATTGGAATCCGGGGATGGGGAGCAGTGAGCGAGTAATATCATGTCATTATTATAATCAAACAAAATAATTTTTAAAAAGATACTCTAGAAAATGAAGCGATCATATTACTTTATTAATACGCTAAAAAGTTAATTACGTACAGATTATCTTAATGGGATGATGCTTGATTCATATATAATCATTGAGATACAACGCAAACTAAATATATATGTTTTAAAGCATGTGATGCTTTTGACTTGATGGTGATTCTCAAGATCTTTCTTTCAAAGAAATCTATATTTTATTTTTCCTAAAAAAATAAAGTGCAGTTAAATTAAAGTTTTATATTGTGAAAAACTAGTTTAAAAGAGCATAACTCGTACCTATCCGAAGCGCTTAGCCAAATAGATACGTGTGTATATATAATTTTGTCGAATGCCAATCCATGAGCTTACCACCACCTTTAACACATTCGAGAGCTCATTCTTGGTCCTCCTCGTTGAGGATCAATTTACTTGTTGATTGTTTGGTAACTATTTGAGATAATATTTTACAATCTTAGCATGCTTAAGGATGGAGTTGATTTTGTTCTCAAAAAAAAAAAAAAGGATGGAGTTGATTTCGATTTGCAACTTCTATTTGGTAATAAATGTGCCCTTGCCCTCTAACTAGGAGGTTGTAGACTTGTAGCAAAGGAGCATCGATTTGATAATTAAAATATAAAATGAGAGTACAAAGTAGAAAAAAATCTAATTCCAAGGGAGATTATAAGTAGTCTGGCATGATTTTGTACAACAATTTACAGAAAATTTAACCAAAAATAAATTCTTGAATTAGCATTTTGTTGGGAATCCATCCCATGTCGTGTACCCCACCTCTTCGAAAATAAGAAAAAAAAAAAGAGGGAAATGTGAATGCAGCAGCTGCTGCAATATTTGAAGGTGTGGCTTTGCAAATTGGCAGCAACAATGGTTGAAAAATGGCCATGAAGATTTTCCTTCTGATGGCTTTGGCGGCTCAACATTGAAAATGAAGTAAAGTTGCAGTCTGATTTTTCTAGGCCATGCTTCTACGTTGTTGTTTTATTTGACTAATGTTTATTGATTTCACATTGATTTTTTGCCTATAAAAAGGGAGCATTCGGCAGAGGAAAAATTGCAAGAGTGAGTTGCATTTGTGGAGTGCAAAACAAAGGGAAGCAAGGGTTTTTCCATTTTATGTAGAGAGAAAAATATAATCACTTTGTGAGATTCTTTTAGGGTATTTTTAGTTTCTCAAATCCTGGGGATTTGGAGTATTTTATTGCTTTAGTGAGGTACCTAAAAAGAGAGTATTTTTGTGTTATATTTTTGTACTCATTGTAATTTCTCAAGCTTGAGGTATAAAGCTTGAGCGTTGTATTTTGTTCACTATGATAGTGGATTTTGCGTGTTCGTGCCCCGTGGTTTTTCCCTTTCTACATTGGAAGGGTTTTTCACGTAAATCTCGTGTCTCACTCTCGCCTATTATATTTGATTTTCATTATTGCGGTTAGCATATTTTGTTGTCCAAATTATTCCGCTGCTTAATTTGGGTCCACAACCCCAACAAGTGGTATCAGAGCCAGGTTCACATAAGAGCCTGGTTGTTTTGTCTTTGTTCGTGATGGACACAAAGGAGGAGGTACTTGGTACCATGATTAAATTGACGGCAACAAATTATGCGATTTGGAAACCAAGAATGGAGGATATTTTATTCTCAAGAGATCTGTATGATCCTCTTGAGGATGGTGGGAAGAAGCCCACTGATATGGACGATATAAAATGGAATCGGCTAAATTGAAAAACTGTTGGAATAATCCGACAGTGCATTGGTCAGAGTGTGTTTCATCAATTTGCTCAAGAAACAAATGCCTATAGCCTGTGGAAGAAATTGGAAGCCATGTACGAGAGAAAACATGCTCAGAACAAAATTTTCTTGATTAGACAACTTTTCAATTCGAAGTACAATGAGGGGAGTTATGTTGCTGAACACTTGAGTTCTTTCCAGAGCATCTTAAATCAAATGACTGCCGTGGGCATCAAATTTGATGATGAGATGCAATCATTATTTCTTTTGGGATCCTTGCCTGAAAGTTTTGAAACATTGGTAGTATCACTTACAAATTCTGCTCCTGATGGTGTTTTGACTATGGATATGGTCAAAAATAGCTTGTTCAATGAAGAAATGAGACGAAAAGGACAAGCTACTGTTGACAGTTCTCAGGCACTTGTGGTTGACTCACGGGGGAGGCAGAAAAATGGCAAGGGACAAGAAAAAGGACAGTCAAAATCCCGTGATCCAAGAAGATGTTTTTATTGCAATAAAGTTGGACACATTGAGAGGAATTGCTTTGAAAAACAAAGGGATGAGAAAAACGGGAAGAATGGTAAGAAAAAAGTGAATCAGAAAATAGTGGATAGTGACGATGATAATGATGGTGAAGGCACGTCAGCCACTGCTTTTTATGATGGTGATATTATAGTCTCTGAGGAGCAGAGTTGTGGACATATGGCTAGTTCGAGTGCTGATTGGGTAATCGACATTGCAGCCAGTTTTCATGCCACTCGCAACAAAGAGTTTTTTCAGTACTTATAAATCTGGTGATTTTGGTATTGTGAGAATGGGAAACACAAGCCAGTCAAAAATTGTTGGGATTGGAGATGTGTGTATTCGAACAAATATTGGTTACATCTTGATCTTGAAAGATGTTCGCCATGTGCCCGATGTTCACCTTAATCTTATCTCCGGAGTTGCATTGGACCGTCATGGTTATGTGAGTTGTTTTGGCAATAAGAGGTGGAAGCTTGTAAAAGAATCAATGGTTGTTGCAAGAGGAGCTACTCGTGATAATCTGTACAAGACTCATGCACGTGTGTGCTATGCTGGGTGAATTTTTTATGAGTTTTCGTTGGTATTGTGGCAGAAATGACTGTCTCATGTTGGTGAGACAGTACTGGAATTTTGGCAAAGAAATCCCTCATTATCTTTGTCAAAGGTACACCGTTGAGTTCTTGTTATAGTGAGAAGTAAACATTTGTACAAAATAATTTGATAGTATTTTATTTTTGTAGTCGATAATGCTTCACTGGGATCAATGGAGTGCATGAGATTTGTGTCAAAAAAAAAAAAATATATTTGTTATGCCGATTCATATCTATTTTTGGAAAAGTGTTTGTTGTTTACTACGGGCTATGGGATTTAGATGAAGATACCGAGATATTGTGGACTGCATAGCTAAGAGGTTGTGTCCCCAACCTCGCTTCAGATTCTTCTTCGTAGTGTAGTGTGTGTCCAGTTGAAGAAAGTAATCATTGTGTTGTTGGATGTTCCATTACACCGGTGATGTGCTACTCACAGAGGTGTTGAGCAGGGTAGGTTGTCTCTGATACCAAATAGCGCGCTACAATTTGGTGGTTGACCACGGAACATCTTGTTGAGGGGGAGCGAGAGAATGCCCAGTTTCAAGCTATACAGTAATATTTGGTTTGCAAGTTATTTGTGTGATGGTAGCTCCTGAAATTATTAAAGCATGGCTTCACTAATTGCAGCAAACCAATATATTTGTATTTCTCGGTGATATGTTTTGACGACTTTTGTCAAACAGTGATTAAGCTCGAAGTATGCAGAAGACGAGCGAGCTTGATCGAGTCCTCCACATAGGATGGAGGGGGAGATCGTTGGGAATCCATCCCATGTGGTGTACCCCATGTGACAACCCGAAATTTTTCCTAATTTAATTTTGAAGTGAGAAAATTTATCT